>LN483448.1:510954-593778 GCA_900002565.1 Culicoides sonorensis | reverse complement strand
GGGTCTACGATGGCCCAGAAAGGCTGTAGCGACGTTTTTGCTGACAAACGTCGATGTGACCTAATATAAAAGTATTATAATAAAATGAAACGACAATAAAAAAAACGGAAGGAAAATCCAATTTATGGATCAAAACATATGCTTTTAACATTAAAATTGATCAAAATCAAGGAAAATTGTCACAAATACTCTTTAAAATGAATTCAAATTACGAAAATTAAAAAATTGGCTTACCTCTTTATCTGAATTGAGTCTGTGATTTTGCATCATTGATTGTATATGAATCTGAAATTAAATAAAAAAAAAGTTAAATTGTTAATTATTGTAGTCAAAAACCTTGTGTTACAAAGGTCATCTCCCATTTAACTGTGAAGAAATGAATTATTGTTCATAATTTATTTAATGAATGTGAACAAAGAAAAACATTTTGGTGAAAGAAAACCGTCATGTAAATTAAGGAATTTGTGTAACAAAATAATTTAACTGATTTTGTCATAGTTTTACAACCCACAAAAGTGTCGCATTCATTTATATAAACAATACACTTATGAATGAATTGAGACGTCATGTCAGTTTTTTTTTTCTCTACGTAATAATAATAATAATGTTTATGTGAGTGTGTGTGTGTGTGTCATTATTTAAATATGTCATGTTTTACTCGTCTCTCTCTCTTTCTGATGTCTTTTCACATGAATGACTGACTAAAACCATATAATAGTGGCTATAATAACACGTTATAAATGTTATATGGATGTGAAAAAGGATGATGTTCAACATGAAAAAAGGGATTAAAATGGGTATGCACTGAGATTTTGAATGTATCTCCATGTGTGTGTGCGTGTGTGTGTGCTGAAAGCAAACAAAAGATGATATCTAGTGTAAAAAACCTTTTTTTTGTTTTAGAATGCTGGCTTTAAAGAACTATGTGGTTATTCCATTTCACTATCTCTCAAAGGCATATCTAACGGATTAATGTGTGTGTGTTTTTTTTTTGTTGTTTGTGAGCTCTAAATTTCTCTTCTGATAAATCTATTTGTGTCGTGTTTGTATTAAAATACATACATGTTCATATGTAAATGAAGGCAAATTTATCTTTTATGTTTAAAAAAGATTATAAAACAATTGGATTTGGATTTTAAAGTAAGTTGTCTAAGTCATGCCATATCCTTTTTTTTGTACGGTTTCCTTTAGTGGGAGAGCATTGTTCAGGTAATCCTATCAGATCACAAGTTAAACTCATTATTTTTTTTAACAATAAAAACCAGAAAAAAACTAAAATTAATTTAAAATAAAAATGTCCAAAAAAGTCACAAAATCTATGTTAACTGAAATAATGTCCATTGTTCGCATTTCAAACAAAAAAGTATAACATCACTTTTATGTTACATTAAATTTAATGATAAATGAATTTTCCTTTTATCACAATTCATCTGTTACACACAACTTTTTAATTTGAATACAGAAACTTTATTTGATTTTTCTCAAATTGAATGTGGTAAAATAAAATTTTCATTATTCTAAAATGAAATTGAATCACGTGTTGAAACACATGACTGATGTATGTTTTTTGGTAAAATTTCAATTTTCTTACTTTATTGATGTTTCATCCCTTTCTTTGTTGACTTTTATTTTATTTTTTTTTTCAACATCAACAAATGCCATGAAGCCAAATAAATAAACAAACAAAAAATTTTAATTAAACTTTTTTTTGTTTTTGTTTGACATGATACGTAATCAATGAATAACGAAAGTTTTTAACTTTAAATTTTTCACTGTTGCAAAGTTGAACAATTTCTAAAATATCAAAATAAATTTATGTAAATTTTCACCACATAATTTGTTAAAAATAATGTTTTATATTAAAATTAATATATATATTTTTTTTTGTCAGCCAGCATTGAATTTAAATTTGAATATAAATTAAATGAGATAAATGTGAGTACAATAATAAAAAAAATTATCTTGGAGATCCTTTTCCATATTTTATGTACAGAGAATAAAAAAAAAATTGTATAAAATAAAATGGAATAATAGAACCACCACTTCATTAACATTTTTCTTCCGCAAGAGCTAACGCGATTTCATAAAAATAATAATAATAATATATTTTATTTTTTTTTTGTATACAACCTCTGAATACTGAATGCTTGTCATCATAATAATATAATGTGTGTGTGTGTATAAGTCTCATAATATAAAATTATGTTTATTATGATTTGTTTAAAATAACATTTATAATGGTTTTGTGGTTACATTTTATTATTATGCGTAAATATTGTATTAGGAGAAAATATTTTCATTTTCAAGTAAGGGAAGCATTTGTGCGAGGAAATTGAAGAGATTTTTGAAAAGAAGGTAAAATTATGTGTTGAAATTAACTTTGATTACATTGAAAAACTTATGATATGTCCCTTTTCCTATCGATTTTCGAAGTTTTCATTGATCGAAATAAATCATCTGTTGAAACACATGAAGATTGACGTCAAAACCAATTCCTTACACCAATTTATACATTTTTACAGTCAATAAATCCATTCCACCACCTTTGCCTACGTCATCATTAATTTTTCCATAAATGTGTTTGGCCATAAACATTTGAACTTGTGCTTTTATTTAATTGGGGTTGTATTAAAAGATCTTATCAAATGTATAACGTTAAAAAAAATTGGTACCATTAAGAATTGAAAGCAATCATATAATTTGTTACTCTGCACATTTCGATTATAAACTTAAATACAAAAAAAAAGTATTACCAAGTGAAAAATAAAAACAATAAAAAAAGCTTTAAAATTGAACTCATACATATAAATTCTTCATGTTATTACATTGAAGGTATAAAATCCAATTTTGTAATAAATATTCTCTCGTTTAATATTTGTGGTGGTGGTGGTAGACACACATAACCAGAGAGATCATATCACATTTTTCTTTCTTATAAACTTTTTTTCACTTTTATTATTCTCTTTAATCCAAGCACAATAACACACCAATTTTGTAATAATAAATAGAAAAGCATTAACCTGTCGCAACATAAAATTTCTCATCCACATCTATATATTTTATCGACTCAATAAATAATAAATGAAAAATATGAGACGATGAATAGACACATTATTACAAGTATTGGAAAGGAGTAACAAAAAATTGAAAACCAGTTTAAAAACAGAAAAAAAAGGAATAAAAGGATAACATTATTTTTATTTTTAGGTGCAGAATCTAGTTATCTTGAGCATTGCAGATAATTTTCATTTTTATTTTATCCCTTATTCGTTTTGCACGTTTTAGATTGTTAAATCATACTTTATAGTGGATGATAATAATTTTTGAACTGTTTAAAAATATAAAAAAAAGTTTTTATTTTATTTTGTATAATAAACTGCATGTATAGAACTTTCATCAGTTAGAGGTTGTATCGCGGTTAGATGCAGATTTGAATAGAAGAGAGCAAAGTTTTTATAATACATAATTTTATTTTTCAAAGTTTTTTTATATGTTTTTGAAATGCTCATCAACGTCATAATTGCAATCATTAAAAAAAATATTAAAAAGGTTCTTGTGAAGGTTCGATCTCTTGTGGGCTCCGTTCCAGGTTTAAAAATAACTTCATATATGTACAACCATGATCATTCAAAAGGACATTCACCTCTCTCTTCCATAACAAAATACAACAAAAAACTACACAATTTTCACACATCAAAATATCAACAACTAAAATATAATTTATCCGCGCACACACTCTAATTTTAACTTCCATTGCATATAATAAATAAATAAACTATTTTAAATTAAATAATAACATCGCTTTCATCATCATCATCATGATTATTATTATTTTTAAATGAATTTAGTACTTTTCATTGTTGATAATAACAGTTTTTAAACAATAAATGCAATAAAATGTAACAGCAAATAGAAGAAAAACAAAATAAACACACATAAACAAAAATCAATTAACTTTCTAAAGTAATTTAAACATGCAATTTATTATTATTATTATTCTTTGAAATTACAAAACGAATCAAAATAATAATATATAATTATATGAACAAGGAAACTAAAAAAAAAAATAAAATAAAAAGGAATGAGAGAAAATTTTAAATTAAATTGCAATTAATGTTACAGCACGACAACTATTAAAATGGTTTTACATTATTTACATGAGTGAACAAGTTGTCAACGAGATCCTTTCAATTAAAAAAGGAAAAACTTAAATGTTTTAAATTAAAAATACCAGGAAAGTTTAAGTTAGAAAAAAATTCATCTCACATTTTACTTTAACTGGTGAATATTTTATCATCAATCAAATTTCATTTCAAATGAAGCTAAGTGAAAGGAAAACAAAACGAATTTGGTTGCTCAATGAAAGATGTTTAACAACAAAATTGAAGCAATTGAAATAAAAATAAACAATTTAATATTGTTTTGCTCATTTTCCTCGATACATTTTTTGACATGAAGCTTAGGGCGAAATTAATTTTATCTTGCAACTTATTTCATTTTATTAACATCTTCATTTCTTACATTTTTTTTGTTGCCGTGAGGATTCCAGTTTTCTTGTAATATTATTATTTATTTAATCATAATAAAAATTTATGAATAAATAATAAGTAAAATGGAAAAATATAATTACATATAATTTGAATAGAAAAATATATTTTGTTGATCTTTTATTTTGACTTTATTTCATTAAATTTGAACTCAGGGAAAAAAAATTGGAGATGATGCTCCACCCATAGTTGTGTTAAATCATGTTGTTTCATGATAAATTTTATTTTATTCAAGTCAAGAAGTTATAGATAAATTGTAATTTGCATAAATGAAACACACACGTTTTTGGCTTGTATTTGTGTTTCATATTTTATGGCTGATGGAATTTTCTCAATTCAATATGAAAAAAACATCTTAATTTAAGCACAAATCTTGATATTTTCATTTCAAAAAGTGAATTCTGACTGAATTGACATGAAATTGCACTTACACTGACTTCTATAGTTTTACGTTTCGTATTTCACATTATGCCTACACGACTAATCTTCATTCAAAATCCTATTCAAATTTTATCCAAATTTTCTATATTTAACACAGCATTTTACATGGGATTTGGTATAAAATCATGTTCAAAAGATAACACACACACACAGTTTATTTTAACAAAAGAAAAATATTAAAATAAAACTTCATTACCTGAAATGCGCAATAAGTAACAGAGACAGACAATTGTATAATAATAATATGCGTATGGCATAATAAATAGAAGTGAAAATATGGATATTTCAGGACTTGACTTAATATAATGTAGGTGAAAAAAGCATGTACGGTGTCAAATAAATGGAAAAATAAAAGAGATGCTCCAATTTTTTTCATTGTCTTCATCTTCGTTTTACTACGTTTTGTGTAACGACTTGCCAAAAGAGTGCCAGAAACTTTTATATTCCAATTTTTTATTGTTATATACAATTATTTTGTGTATTTTATATTATTTTTTGGTGCACACACGTATAATTCCATGGGATGAAAATGAAAGAAGACTTTTGTGGAGGTTAAAATGTCTCATTTATTTTCGTCTATATGGGAATTTCATTGTTCTTTGATAGTCTTAACATTAATTTGATGTGTGTGGGCATGTGTGTGCTAAACTAATTTAACGATTTTTTTTTCATTGTAAGCATCCCATGAATCGAGCAATGTAATAAAAGGAGCATTAATAGCATGCTCGTATAAAATTTCCATCTATATGGCATTGAATGGTATTAATAAAAATGCTTTGATTTGATTCACAGGATTTTATGTTTACGATGAAAATAAACGCTTCCTCACTTAATTATTTTGCCCTTTTGTATTTGCCTACAAACCCAAAACTCTAACGAAAGAATTTACATCTAAACCGTCTACAAGAAAAGCTGCAACGAAACCATGCCTTGTAAAAAAAAGAAAATCGATAATTCAAATTCAGTTATGACGCGAACGACGATACATGTCAATGACGTATTTAATATAATTGTATTTTTTTACTCCTTCTACCTCTTCTTCTTCTCCTTCATTTGTATGCACCACCTGTCAAAATTATATTTTTTTTTCTTTTTAAACGAATAACTCATGAATAAAAGTGTTTTGGAACAGTACAATCTTTTATTGGAGTTCATTCAATTCAAATTTATTTCAAACCTAAATCAGGATAATGAGGAAAATCAAATAAAAGTAACATTACACAGAACCGAAAATAAAATTAAACATACACACAATTCAAATTAAATCAAAGCAAGTGTAATCCTTATCAACATTTAACCATAAATTTGTTTTTTTTTCTGACCATAAATTCCCTTTTGTGGTGAATTGCTAATCGGGTGTAAAGTAACATAATTTAAGTAACTACAGGGAGTAAAGTGTCAGTCAAGTGTTATTTTCTCTGAAATTTCTGTAAATGTACGCGTGTGTGTGAACGAATTTATTTAATTTTCTTTATAGAAGAACGATGAATTGTTGCTTAGAAATCCCCAGTATGACCAAAATCTATTTTATTTTTTACTCTCCTCGCTTTTCACAATTTCAATGCGAATAAAATCAAATGAAAATGAAAAAAGGATTTCTGTAATTTCATTTGTGGTGTAAGATGCCCATTCCATGTAACCAGAAACACATTTCTGAATAAGAAAAGCTATTATCGTTATAAAATAATGAAAATGAGTTTGTTAAATGTGTAGTTTCTAACCGAAAATGTACTATTAAGATAATTTTAAGACAATTTAACATAAAATAGAGCATTTTAGGACCAAATATGTGTTTTCATCCTTTACTTAACCATTCAAATCAAGAATGCACTTAGAAATTCCATTTAAAACCAATTTAATGGTATATTTTGTGTTTTGTAAATTGAATATTTCATCCTTTCCTCTCAGTTTCATACATTTTCTAATTTATTAACATTTCAGACAATGATTTTACCCTTATCTCATTTAATTTTTTTGTGTTGAGTTAGGTGCTTTATATGTTTAATGGAAAAAAGGACCGATAAACGATGAATTTCAGTTTTTTCATAAAAATTTCTTAGTTTCTGACTGTTTCAAATGATTTTCCTCTCTTTAAATTCCTCTGATTTCCTTTTAAAGATGTATCATGAAAGTTGAACAAATTTAACCCTTTTTTTAACATATAATAAAAATATTAAAACGCTATCATGTCGATCTCAATTACAATTCAAATTAATTGTAATAGATTCAAATTGTTGTAATTCTTGAATTTAAATAGGTGCGTTAAGTTGTTTACCATTACTTTTCCAGTTATAAATTCTTCTTGAGGCTTAATTTGAAATTTTAATTCAGAGAGAGACATTTAACTTTTCTAACAATCGTCATAATAATGATAATAAAAATAATATAAAATATCTTTTCATCTCCATCAGTTTTATTATTGTTACAATTATATGAGTAAAGTTTCATTTTTGTCAGGAAAGTTAAATATTTACTTTAAAAAAAGTGTGTTTAAATATCTAAAAAGACAAAGTTGTTAAAGTTTTTTGTAATATTTTTATCAAAATTGTTAATTTATATATTTGAACATAAATATTAAGTGTCATAATACACAAACAAATAAAAAAAGAGTACAGAAGAAGTTAAATGAGTGAGAGAGTGGAAAAAATATGGTTTATCTGTCCCCTCTGACATTCATTCATAAAATATCACATTTTTTGGTTCAGTACGTAATAAAAAGCACTTACTTTTGATATGGTTTTAAACTCTTAATTACACTTCTTTATGACTTTCATTTGGTTTTTATTTATATGTAATCCGAGAACTGTTCATTATTACTGTCATTTTTGTTCTAGTTCTAAATGTGATCGCATTTAAATTTTATGACACATTAAAACCACAAACACAAAAACTCCATGCAAAAGTAAAATTGGATTTCATATTGAAATGGCATTAAATGACTCACTTATGTCTTTTTACGAGTATGATTGTAATGCAAAAGAGCTTGCAATGAAATTTAAATTAAAAAAGTTTGATCAAAGATATTTAAAATTTTCTTAAAGGATCTGGACCATTAAAATTGGTATTTTATTAGAACAGTCCCAAACCCACAATAATATAATGACAATAATTCCTGCCCTCATACCAATAAATTGACTCGACATAAAAAGTGAGAGTCCCTTCTTATTTTATTTACGTTTGTTTTTCGTTAATAGTCGGTTTTAACAATGATATCACCTGAAATCTGTGGGCAATATTACAATAATAACAATAATTCACTAAGGAGGAAAGTAGGTGTCACAATAAATTACAACAAGTTATCACCTTTTTCAATCTCAGTTAAGGTACACGTTGATTATCATATAAACACAAAGACAATTGGTGTAATTTTGTGTTGATATTCAAGGGAAGCGCGTGTGACGTTCTTAATTTTTTTTTTAAATAAAAATAGGTGACTCGAATATATTTGAAGCATTAAATGAGTTTTACAAGGATTTTTAAAGGGAGAATAAACGATTTTACTTATGGTACTTTTGATGTCATGCCAGCAAGGAAGAAAATTTTGCTTAGATATGGTAAAATAATGACGCAAGTCATCGTTTCATTTTAAAGTACCTCTTAAATTAAAGAGATACAAAGAAAAGATTTTATATTTCACACTTTTTTGAACAAAAAGTAAGACATTATAAGAGGAAGTAACATTCTTTGCACATAATTTTTATGCAAAAACTAAAATATTACGACTATAAACTCCGACATCACTTAATGCATCACAAGGGAAATGAATGAACTATAATCATGTTATACTACAGTTGTTCAGAGATCAAAATAAAATAAAACTGTGCAAATCTTAATCTTTTTTTCTCACATCTCCTATTTTAACTTGAAGAAATTACTTTTAACAAATTATCACAAATAAACATGAAAATACAAAGTCGCATAGATGTAGTTTTTAGACACTAACTGAATAAAAGTGAAAAACTTTATCGGTATTACACTCTTTTCTCACACCATTTTCCCTTTTTTCAAATATTTCTCAAGTGAATTCATTTAATGTATTAACAAAGATTATAAAATAATAAAAATTTTTACGATTATAAAATATTATATATCTGGATGAATTTCATCAGACGATCAGACTGCATCAGAAATATGAAAAAAAAATGTGTTGAAGATAAAAATAATAATAAAAATGAAGGAGGTGCTTTTCTTTTATTCCATTTCATTTAAAATCAAGAAATAAACTGAAGGAAAAGATGAAAATTTGTAATTCAATTAGCTAATTTTAAACTTTAATATTATAAAAAAAAATAAATGAATATTCAGAGACATCACACAACGCAAAATGCATTTCTGCTTCAAATACTGTGAATACAAGACGAATTGTTTAATGATATAATGAAGAAACGGCAGAATAAGCAAGTAGTTAGTTAATGAGTGACAAAAAGTTTTTTTGCTCTCTCTCTTGTTTGCACTAATTAATTATAATTTTTTTCCTTGTTTATTTGTAAAAAGAATTAAATAAAAATGTAAGGAAATGAAAAAATTCTTATAATTATGATTATTAAATATTGTTGACAAACAGTTTTAAGTTTTTCCTTGTGTAAATGATTAAAATTACTGTATCTAGAAGAATTTTAGTGTCACCTTGTGATCAAAATCTTCTTTTAATCGTTTAATTCACTTTAAGAACTCAAATAAATGAATTTTTAATTCTCTTGTAACAAAAACAAACATTGATGCATAAATAAATATCAACTTCATATTCTACGTGATCTTTTAAATTTAACACAAAACGAAACTTTCTTCGACAAGTAATTTTCTCACAACCAAAAGTACTCGTTTATATTCAAAATAATTCAAAACACAAGTTTCATTTTTCTAAAACACATTATGTGTTGTTGGTGTAATTTCTTCAAATTTCACCTACATCATCATTATTACAGTGCTAGCAAAAGAAGGAGAGTTGGGGGATAAAAAAATGTTAGCTCATTTGAATATTTTAAAATGGCCTTAAACAAGTTTTTAAACTGTAATACCTGTGCTTTGTTATTCTCTTTCATTGAAACACACACAATTGTTATGCGGATAAATATTACATGGTAGAAGAAAAAGTTTTATATTTGTGTTAATGTTCATCATTTAAGCATCAATGTGTTTTCTCATTCCAAAAATTTTTTATCTTTAAATATTCTAACAGGGTGTTAGAATGTCATAAAAAGTATTATAATGAGAATTGGAATTTATATTTATAATTTTGTGTTAAAATTAGTTATTTTCTGTCGATTTTTAACCATTTTTATTTTAGTTTTGCGTATAAATTATGTCAAATTAATTTATGTTATCTTCACCTTTGCTCCCAAATCGTATATTTTCACTGCTGAACAACTTTATTTAGTGTGAAATACAAACTATGAATGATAATAAAAAAAGGGGACAACAAAAGTAAAATTCACATTAAAATAAAATTATCCCTTGATACCTTTTTTTTCGTCTATCTCGCTTTGTTTCAGTAAACATTTTAGATTGTTTGAACAAGTGTTTTGTATGTTTTTTGTCTTTGTTGGTAATGGTAGCTAGTGAGTTGTCGATAACATTATTGTACATTTATGTTTAAATGAGGTTATGTTTGCACGAGTCTCTCAGTGAAAATTTTGTTTGATCCCTTTTTTTGTTGACTTGACTAAATTCTGGTACTTTGATGTAATGACACTTGTTGTAACAATTAGGCAAAATAATGGTCTGGAATGATCAAAGAATTGGGATATGAAACTTAAGAGGTCTCCAAATGCTACTTGGTTTAAATCTGTGATAAAATATCGGTCAGTATCAACCAAATTTACTATTTCAGATTTTCTGCACTAGATAAACCATTTGGCTAAAATTATTCATGCATACCACACATACAAGATAATAACGATAAATTTTATCAAACTGGGTGGTAAAATCCAGGGATTTTATTCAAATAAGAGACAAAATATAGAATTGCTTCATTTTATTTTATATAATAATCGAATAATACTCGTATAACAGTCAGACATAATAACCGTAAATATTTTGTTCAAATCTGGAAACCAAAATATATACCAAAAAGTGATTAAAAGTGCATTAATTCACTGCGTTATTTCTGGCATTGCTTAGTTTGTGCCAACATTATAAGTAAACGAATGTTATAACATCTAAATTTGTTATAATTTTAAATTATGGATAAAAGCTTAACTTTAAATTACTTTCGACAGACAATTAACTTGAAACTGTTGTCGTATAAGATTAGATGATTATCACATAAGCACTATACGAAAATATATAAAAAGGATGAGATTCTAAATTTATCAACTTGCAAAACTCTTAATCAGTCGCTTAAGGTTACAATTTTTCTTTTATAATCTTAAAACAAATTAATTTCTTGCTTAGTTACGTTCCAACTCAACTATTTAAAGGTATTATTTAACATGCAATTAATCTCTCTTTTCTTCTGTTGTTTCAATCCCATTAAAATATTAAGTTTCGTTAAGATAAATATAAACATTATTAAAAACTGAACAATAACTCGATATTGAATGTTTCAAGAAAATCTTTTCAAGTACGATTTCGGGAAAATGTAATTTTCGATTCATATCATAAGCGCATGGAAATTTCGGACACCGACTTTAGGTGAAAGGTATGTAAGATAGCACATAAATTTCAAACCGACATCATTTAAGTTCAAAAATCACTTTAAAATTCGAAATTTGTAATAAATACAAATCCTATTGGAAATGAAATATACAGAAAATCGATCATTGTATCCTGTTATACAACAACAACACTAACAAAAAATGCAATCACAGGATGTCTTATCCATCCATAACCATAATCTTACTTCTGGTACTTTTATCAACGTCTTACAAAAATGCAAGTATTATATTCTTGGTATCCTTTCAGCATAATAAAACTGCATTCTTTTCACATTTTATATAAAATTCAAGGGAAGTATAAAATAAAATAAAATAAAACATGAAATTACAATCTCTTTTATTAGATATACGGTGAAAAATACACAAGTTTAAGGATGTTGAGTGGATAATATCACCCTGATATAACAATATAATATAATACTGAAGAAAAACAAACATTCAATGTTCCTTCGTTTTTTTTTCCTTTTTGAACGAAAATGCATTAACGTTCTTTTTCTAACAGATTTTCTCTTCTTCTTCCTCTGATAGTTTCTTGTAATAATAATAATAATAATACTAACAGTAATGAGACTCGTTTGGTTTTTCTTGTTCTTTAAGGATTTTGAACATTAAAATAATAGAACAAAAGGAAAATGTTTGAACAAATATCATCCAATTTTTCTAGTTTATCATCTGCATTATTCAACTTAACATTATAATGTATCTAATTAGTAAAAGGGTCATTAATTTTCTTCAGAGTTCATTTCTAAAGAATTCTTTTTTTTTATTTTAATCTACATTTTATACATTTAAAACATCTTACTTTTTTTCATTTAAAATGTAATAATAATAGGAGAAATGTAGTTGAAAAAATACAATTATATATAGAGAAAGTTATAAAAAATTTGAAAAGAAAACAGAAGAAAAGGAAAAGTAGAAATTATTATTATAATGATAAAAAATGTGGCGCCTTTTGTTCAATTTTTCATGTTAAACTTGTTGTTTTTTTTATATATTTAATGTAATTTTTTTGTATAATTTCTTGATGATGATTATAATGGTGTTTGTTGATACTTTTAATTCGAAGAAAAAAAATTAATGTTGGGACAAGTGAACTTTTAGGAGTCAAAGCACGTTAGAGTTCCAGGAAAGACAATGCCTCTAGTGATTGAGGAGAGTTAACCAGCACTTAATCATCATAATCTTAAAAAGGTTCTTATATTTGGCCGATAAAACCAACTTTGTTTAAATATCGACATCATTCTGATGTAAAAATGTCATGTACTTCATTCAAGCCATGTCGTTTTTATTTAAAACTTGTATTCAAATTCTACAGTATTGTATATTTTTCTGTGGTTTATCTCAAGGGTAATGGAATGGAAAATGTACATAAATTTCACATGTCTTTGAATAAAAACTGTTTATTTAAATATAAAAAATGAATGTTTTCTCTCTTCATATTTAAAGATGATTACAATAATAATAAAAAGTTATTAAATATGACAACGAATGGTTTTTGATCTTTACATATTTTTTTCCCTCGTACATCTATTCAAATTTCTTTCTTGGTACAGATGTAGAGAAGAAAATATAATAATGTACTTAATGAGGAGGTAATGAAAAGAAATTTATAAATATGTAAGAGATTCAAACGGAGCAAGAAAAAATTACACGAAATAAACATTTTTTTTTGTGAGAGTAAAGAGGGTGGAATAATTTTCTCATCAGCTTAGTTTTATTGTGTACTTAACTTATTATACAATTTTAGTGTGTCGTTTCTAAGTAAACAGAATTTTTTTTTAAAAGATGATGATGAACTTTCAAAATAATAATATGAAAACATTAAAATGATGTCCCGTTTCTTGTTCGTTTATTTTCATTTTGCCTCTTACGTAAAGATTATTATTATTAATAACAATCAATTTATAACAAGACACAAGATAATAACTTATATAATTTTTTATGGTTTATGACTTCCTTTATGTAATTCTCCAGATTATTAATATACAAGTTAAGTTTTTATTCCATAAAAATATTTCAAGATTTACTTACGTTTTTGAGGTTAGCCCGATTGTCGATCATCATCTCATCTTGATCCTGAAAATAATGAAAAATTAAAGAAAATTAGTTATGAAATTCATTTAATCATCTCAATCAGTGGCAGTCAGTGCTTTGAAGAGTCTTCAAGTAGAAAAACCATGTTACGATCAAATCCAACAATTTAAAAACAAACTGTCTCCTTTTCTTTAAAAAGTCAAAGTTTTAGACACCCACACATAAAAAAAAGACAAAACAAGATTGTAAATGCCAAAGAAAAGAGTGAAAATGATATTCAACGAAATATGTTTAAATTTCGATAAAATAAAAAGAATTGTTTAAGTGATGACAACATCAAGTTACGAAAAAAACATACAAATCCTAATGTTAATCGCCTCAAGGATACAAAAGAAAAAAAAATAAAACACCCAAAAAAGGACACTAATACCATTTATATATAAATAAATCGTTTGAATTGGTGTCAATATTTCCTTGAAGCCATGAATAAAGGTCGTATATGAAAGTTATGTGTTTTGTGCACAAATATTTCTCGTTTTGTTTTTTTTTCTAGTAATTTTTTTAAAGAAATTTGTCGCCCTTTAACACTAGATTGGTTTATCCAAGGAAAATGAATTCAAAAAAAAAATTGAAATAAAAACTTTGATTAAGATAAGTCCCAGAAAACACGAAAATAATTTTTATTAAACGTTTTTAATTTTAAACTTAAACAAGAAAAGAAAACACAATAAAAATTTCCATTTAAATTGGAATTCATTCACGGTAGTGCAATGACATCGACTGATAAATGTTCAATTTCTTA
Organism: Culicoides sonorensis; assembly: GCA_900002565.1. NCBI lineage: Eukaryota > Metazoa > Arthropoda > Insecta > Diptera > Ceratopogonidae > Culicoides > Culicoides sonorensis. The sequence goes on along the minus strand of LN483448.1, from coordinate 579,298 downwards.
TTGCTTATTATTTCTTTAAACAGAACAGAATTCAAATTGAAATTCAACATTTATTTTTTTTATAAATTTTGTGTCGAAACACGAGAAAAAAAATTAACTATAAGGATAAGACACTATTTCTACACATTTAAATAAATTATTCGTTCCTTCCTGGATGATTTTAATATAGAAATTTCTGTATTTAAATTTTTCTTTTTATTTTTAAATGTCTTTATTATTAATTTTTTTCTTGTTCGTATTTCCTGTCTTGAATTTGGCTGTAGATAAAGACAATAAAGGTTATGTTAGAATAAGAAGGGACTAAAATTCAACATCGACAATAATTGATAGGTTGGATTTGGATTTTAATTTGAATTTAAATTGGAAAAAGAAATTTGATTTAAGAAAAATGGATAAATTGCATTAATTCAATAATTTTATGTTTTAGTTTTGGAGGAAAAGCAAAAATTGTATTCTCAGTCATAAATCTGAATCATTAGTAGTTTAACATAATTTCCATGCCAATATACGTGCATTTTATGCTTAGGTACTCAAAATACCATTATAATTACTCGTCTGCTCTTAATTTATATCGTTGAAACTAAGTCAACTAGTTTTTTTTTAATTATTGATTTCAATTAAATTCAAATCAAAAATACTCACACAAAGGAAAACATGTGTGTTTATAATTAATGTACTTATTTGTCTCTGATTGGATTTAATATGCATCAATGCTTTTGAAAAACAACCCAATTGGAAGGATTTACTTTTACACAAAATAATGCTTTCTACTGTAACACACAGAAAAACATGTAAATTTTCCTAAATGGTTTGATCTGTTACAAATCTCTTTATATCTGTTCCTCACATGATGACTTTATCATAAACAATGGATGGAAAAAGAGTGAAAAATAGATTTGTGTAGAAAAAGACATCAAAATATGTATATCTGACAACAAGAACCATCATGATGATGATGTAAATAATAAAATACATGGAAAATCATCATCAAATGACACAGGTGTGTGTCTGTATGTGTGTAGGGAAATGTAAAATCTATACACATATAAAAAGGTTCATTTAATTTGTGATGCATCATCACGCTTCTTCACAACAACCTGTCAAAAGACATATAGATATTTGTGTCACTGTGTATGTGTAATGATCATGTCCCTCATTCTAGTTTTGGTATGATAATTTAATTTGTATCTGCAATACATTTGTCAATGTTCTTTTTCAGTTCATGTGTGATATTTCTCGTTTTCGGAAAAACTTTTTTCCTTGCATTTGAAAATCATATTAATTGTACTAAACTACAGCAGAAACTGTTATTGACAGGACAGTAGATTTAGTTTTTGGTCATGTAGGATAAATTTTATATATTCGAGCTGTTTAAAATCTACCTGTTCAGTTGAAATACCTGTCAAATGAGTGTATATTGAAAACGATATTTATTGGATTATGTGAGTTTTATTTATCTTTTATCAGTCATTTGTAAAATTATTTTCCAAATTAACGGGAATTATTTACTTCTCAAATGAATTTGAATATTCATCCGTGGCATTGAAATATAGGAATGGTTCAAAATTAACAGGAATTCATAATTAGAATAAAAATTTAAATTTTAACTAAACTTATTCAACTCAAGGCATTACCAGACATGATTTTTAACCTCATAAAACTTGTAAAATAAAACAACTTTGAACTATTTTATTATTTTCACTCCCTCATTTTATTTTAAAAAGAACACTCAATTTAAATATTCACATTTAAAACATTCCAGACACTTTAAATCACAAAAATTTTACACTCACATTTGTTGTTTATTCAATTTTTCATCATAAATAAGTTCTTAAAAAGAATTTTTATTTATTGCCCTTTTATGCATTTCACTCATCCACATGAAACCAGTGCAACGCGATATGTTAAGTTGAAAATATTGTTGTGATTGATTGACGTTCTTCTATGTGTTTGTTCATAACTTTTTCATGTTGTTTGTTAGACAACTACCCTAATATAAAATTTTGTTGTTTATTTTATTTTTATTTATTTCACATTTTTTTATGTGCATACACATTTAATGCAGTTTTCGAGTCAAATAATAATCATTTCCCTTAATACGTTGAAGAAAAGTCAAAATATTTCATCAAATGAATACTGAAAGTTCACCCTTTTGAATTTGAAAAGGAAAAAAAAAACACTGAAATGAAACGAAAGACAGTTCTAAATGTTATGCCAATCCAGAATTTGTGTATGTGTGCTTTGAATATTTTAACTTTTAAAGTCTTCTTTTCTTACACCAACAGAAACTCTATGAAGATATTCTTAAAAATTATTGTACATTGTAAATAAACAAAAATTCAATGGTAAATTGAGAGGAATAAAAAAAATAAATATACAACTATAAAATTAGAAAAAAAATACTTCAAAACTTTTTCATAGAGATTCTTCGTGCATTCAAAGTTTGAAAATAATGCGACTTTATATTATTTTATAATGAAAACAACAACAACAATTCTTGCACTGAATGGATTCCTCTCTGTGATTTCTTTTTTATAAGAAAAAAAAATTGTATTCAATGAAATCATGCTGGAATAATAAATATCAAGAATTTCATTGATTCACTTTCTTGTTTCTATGTTGATACAATATTGGAAAAATACAGAATCATGGAAAAAAAAATATTGAAATATTTGAATAGAGTCAAGACATCATCATGATAGTGCTTTATTTGTTTGTAATAAATATTTCAAATAAACTTTGTCATCACGATTTATTGTCATGTAGTAAGTAAGAATTTTTTGTTCCTTTGAAATAAATAAATTTCAATTATTTTTTGTTTAAATTTTGTCACGAATCGTCAATAAATTTCCTCATTTAAAACTGTCTAGCATACGATTTGAAATTTTCACATAACAAGCACCTCAATGACAATCATGGCCTCATAAATCAGTTAAATATTAAGTCTAATATCACACTTACACACAATAATGTCTCTTCAATTCATTCATTCAATTCACTTAAAGAATACTAAATAAAGAAACAGACACGTTAATGCTAAAAATATATATGAAAAAGGACACAAATGTTCAACTCTTGTCTCATGCTTTGTGACAAAATTTATGTGTCTGTTCAATTTCGGTTTTCTTTCTATTTTTTTTTATATCATTATCATTTTCTTCTTGAATTTGTCTTCAGTGGTGTCTTGTCATGTCGTCATAATCGTTATTAGAATTATTATTATTATTATTGCAATTTTCTTTCAACGACACATTTCAATTGATATCATTTATATGAACATAAATATATTTATTTTAATGTTCGTATGGTTGTGTTTTGATTGTCACTCATCCTTTTTCCATGTCCTACACAACTAAAAACCGTGTTTTATTGTGCTTTTTGATATTTGAAGCGTTTCATGTACCTACTAATCTTTTTTTTATAGTATGTGTCACATTTTGGAATTTGTTATTTTACGCTTTTTTGAATTTCTTTCATTTCACATAAAATTGTAATGTCATTTTCGTTGCATTTCACTACCCACTTTCAACATTTTGATAGATAGATTGTCGTTCATTCTTCCAGGTATACACATTTTGAGTTTTTTTTTTATATATATTATAATATTTTTTGGCATTAAACATTTATATTTTTGATTGTCTACATGACGAAAAAAAACTTTTTAAACCGTGAATGCACAATTTACCTTTATTTTATATATTTTTTATTGGATATTTTAAGCAAACCACGATGTTTATGAAATGAACTCCCCTTTTATGTTATTATTATTTTTATTATCATTGCATTTACGTTTTATAAAAGTTAAATTTAAATAAATTTGTCATTCATTTCAGAGAGTTTTGCACCATTCAAATGCATACACATGAAAAAAAAATTGCAACGATTCAAAATATATAAATATGAATGTCTTCTATAAATGTGTGTGTGTGTGTAAAACATTTAAGTTAGCTCAGAAAAGCATAAAATGTCAGTTTATTATAAATACAACACAAAAAAAATAACAATATTAATATAGAGGTTAAAAAAATTGCATCACTACGTCCAATTTTATGCTGCCATTGCATATTATGGCAAAATTATCAAAATACAACAAAAAATTATAACAAATGTACGGGAAACTGATATTCGTGCTGTCAACTTGTTTGTTAGCTATTTATTTCTATTTTTTTTTAAATGTTAGTTATGCATTTTAGTCAATATACAAAAAAAAAAATTGTTTGAACCCATAAGGAGTATAATATTATAAAATATTGAATGTGTGTATTGAAGTTTGCAGGGAGGATTTATATTTTAACAAAACAAAATTTTTACAATATTATGACAGGTTAAACAACACACAATTAGAGTGTGATAAATATACATTTTTTTTGAAATTTACGAGTTTATTAGTCATTTTCAGGAAGTTAAAAGAAATTTTAACTAATTGGATAGAATTTGGTGCTTTCAAGGAAAATCTTCCAAATCATGACAAATTTCATTCAATTCAAAAGGCAAAAGCTGTTTTTAATCATAATAAATGAATTATTTATTGTTACAATGAAAAGCAAAAATTTATTAAGATTTACATTTCATTCTCTTTCTTTTTTCCCTTTAAAATTAATATGTGTACTTAGAATTTGAGTCCTTTTTCAATTTAAATAATGAATTGTGAGAAAAAAAAATAAAAAGGTTTCAATTTCATCTCAAAATATTTGTCAATAATCTCTCCCCCTTCCTTACTTCCTTTTATAACTTTTTTGTATACTAATTTCGTTTATACATTGAAAATAAGTAAATGTTTAAGCAAAATATACGTAATCAAATTTAATATAAAATATCATTGTAGTTAGATATATTATAAAGATTTACAAGAGATGAGGAGACGGTTAAATTGTACACAAGAGAAACAGACGAATATCTTAGTTAAGTAAGATGAGCTATATAAATGATCATTTTATTAAATTTGACATAAAATTCATCACTTTTATCCCTGTTTTTGTTGGTCTTACATTTACAGTGTGTGTGGAAATGAAATCGGTCACTCCCCAATATAGGAAATTCTCTCTTCACTTCCGCTTTAGTTATTCTTTTTTCTTCTTCTTTATTTTGTCATAAATATAACAATAAAACATTGAAAAATTTATTTTCTTGAATTATGTAAGTTTGTCGAAAATAAATGGGACACAAAATCTACTTTTCTTTCTTCTAATATTTTATAATATAAAATTTTCATCATATTTACGCTTAAAAATTACAGTAAGAGGAAATGTAAAAGGAAGTAAAGATGAGTCCGTGGTATTTTATTTCTTGTTTTAAAGGAAAGGAAGATAAATAGGTGGAGGAAAAAAACGAATTATATGATATGACAATACAAATAAAACATGAAAACATGAAGAAAGAAAATGTATTTAAATTTTATTGTCATTTGATGTGAATAATATAAAGATGGAGAGAAGAAAAAGAAGGTTTTTTGTAGTGGAAAATTTATATGATGAGAAAATCTTTCTTTTCAATTCATTTTTCAATTTTCTATTGTGTTATTTGTCATTTTACAGTTTTCTTGTTTGTATTTGAATGTTGTTTTATATTGAATTATTGTTTCATTGTCTTGAAACAACAAACAAATAATGAATTGTGATGTGGAGACGCCAAGTTTTTGCAAACAGGATCTCGAAAAGAAGAATTGACCTAAATAGCTTGATAACACGTGTTTGAAACCACTATTGCTTTAACTAATTTTTGATCAATATTAGCAAAAAAAAACTTGAAAGAAGGACAAATATCTTAACAATGGGAAAAAAGTAAAAGTTTTGCCTAACAAAAAAAGGAAAACCTTTTTTCCATGTATTTCATATTTTTGTTCTCTTTTCTAACCATGAATTGTTTTATAAAAATATCGAACAGTGCTGTTTTTAGACGTTCTTAAATTCAATTTCATTTCCTTGTAGAAGCACTTTCCATTATTAGTCGAAAAATTTGTGAATCTCAGTTAAGTTCCTTTTTAACTAGCTTTAACATATAATTTAAAAAAACACACACACACTTGAAGAACAAACAAGAGATAACTTTCCCATTTTATGATACAAATAAACACCAAACTCATAATAAAAAAAAAACTTTTCTAATTTTCTTCCAATTTATCAAGTCACAAATGAATGTTATGTTGAACATTTTTGTTCCTACTTTTTTTTCTGTGTGTCATCCAGTCAAGTTGTAATATTATGACACAAAAATACCAAGAAAAAATTACTAAACTTAAACTGTTATTATTTGTATTAGATGTGACATGTAAGGAGAAACAAAAAAGAGGGACAAAGATTGTATATTTTTTTTTCTTGATATGGAATATGGGAAATTTGGGTTTGATATCATTTCGTATATAATGTACATGTGTGAATATATGTTAAAAGCAATATAATTACTTTACTTTCAAAAGTATTTTAGATAGAAAAGGCAATTATACAGATATAAGAAGTATTTTGGACATGGGAGGAATTTATGTGGGACATTATTTATTATCAGTTAAGAATTTTCATTTAATATCTAATCTAATGTGTGCAATTTTTTTTTTTGTTAATGTATTTTCTCCATTTAAAATTTGGGTGACAATTTATATGATGATGTGAGGCAGGAAAAATAAATTAATGACGAATGTAAATTTTTAATCTAATATACAGAGTCTAGCAAAAAATCCTCTCACAATCTCAAAATCCTGTTATCACATTAATAAATTATAAATTTTATTGTTCCACACATATGTTTGTATAATAAAACTCATAATTATGCTTATTGTGTGGTGAGCTTTATCTCTCTAACTAACAAAACGCTTCTGCACACACACACAACCAAAGATAAGCCTTAACCAGAGTATGACCAGAGTATGACACCAGAATGAAAGCGATGATAATTAAAAATATCAATATGCTCTGTTTTGCGCGATGATAAAGTTGATGATGCCACAATACATATTTTTAATCACACATAATTCTACAGGACACAAAATGAAGCGATAAAATACACAAATAATCATTACACTTAGAAAATTTTGCAGAGTTGTGATCATTAGCCAATTTTTTTTTAAATAAATTTAATGTGCGATATCAAAAAACCACATTATTAATTTTTGATAATTTGAATAAAATAAATCTATTTACAATTTTTTGTATGTGAAAATGAAAAAAATGTGCATTTTGATATTATTCACACTCGATAATTAAATATGTGTCAATACCCACAAGGGAATTTATCGTGTTATTAAATTGTTTTGTATTAAAATTAAATAAATTTTGTGACTAACAATGACATGAAATATTATAATGCGACAAAAATTATAATTTTTTGAATCATATTTTAAATGAAATTAAAAATATATATTTTTATTAGCAAAAAAAAAATTGAGGAACTTACCTAAAGTTGATTTGATTGGTGATTGATGTTCATGCCACGTTTTTACCGGACTCTGATTTTAAATTCTCTTGTAGCACTTTTCACGTGAATTTTGGTAATAAATAAAATAAACAAAAAAATCTTCTCACTTTAATTTAAAAAAACAAAAAAAAATATTCAAAATATATTTTTTTTATTCAAATTATAACAAAATTGTTCTACCTTTGACTTTGATTGAAAAACACTTTGAATTTTTTTTTTACTTTGAAAAGAAATGTTGTGTTATTAAATGTTTTTATCTTCTATCTGGTAAATTTATTTTTTGTATGATTTTTAAAGTTTGATAAAAAAAATAAAATGATAAAATATACAAATGTTAGTCTTTTTTTTGTGTTAGCACGTGTAAGAGCTAATCAAAGCCACATCCGCACTGTCGAACTAACTCTGTGCAACTGAACCGAATAATTTTCAACTGGTTACGAACAAGGATTTCTTGAATTGATATAATATCATGATATTTTTGCACACATCCGTTTTCAATCAAACAAGAAAAAAGGAAATAAAGGAAAAAGTAGGGGAAATTATCTGTGTGTGTGTGTACATAAAGTCGGTTAAAATAGTGTTTAAACGTTAAGATTTGATTTTGCGCAAATGGACTTTCGTTAAGTTTTTTCTTGAATTACACAGCGTGCATGAAAGAAGAAAAAAAAAGTTATTTTTTTAATATAATAATAATATAACTTATGTTACCGTGTGCTCTTCCTTTGGCTAAAATCGTTTCATGACATACACACACACACAAAACGAAAATATACGATAATAATAATAACAACAACAACAAAAATTTTCTACATCCTATAGATATAAATTTTCTGACAAAGTGCCAAAACACCGTCCGTTTTGCATTCTCTGCACCCCCAACTCTAAACTCAACTCAATTTTGAACTGCATTTTTGAATACATGTACAAAACATGTCCTACATACATTTATACATAAAATAATAAATAGTCACATATATTTTATATATTTATATATAGATAGCCAGTATTTTATGATAATGTGTTTCAAGCTCTCTCTCACACTGTGCGAATTTGTGGGTAAATATATCTATATGTTTGGCTGGTTGCACCGTCTGCAACTGTTTTTGGTGTAACATGAACGTACAAAAACACACACAAAATGCTTGTTGTTTGAATTATAACTAAATTGGGCAGTGTTTATATGCGTATACAGAAAATGTGTGATATTGCTCCCTTAATACACATATTTTGGCTAGTGTGCTTGACTTTTTCGTGACTTTTTACACTATACAATCAACTATTCTTCAGTTTTTTTTATATATAAATAAATATAAATATTTTCTCTTCCTTGTTGTATTTAACAATTTGATTTTTTATTCTTTTTTTTTTTTGAATACATACACACAAACACACATTTAATGTACGCCGTACAACAAATATAAGAAAAAAAAATAGAAATAGATAAAAAATAAAATACTATTTTCGGTCACTAAAAAACTGTTATTTTTTCTTTCATTTCAATCTTTTTTTTTTGACTATATTTAATTTAAAATATTATTTTATGTCAATTTCGTAAAAGAATATCATGAAACAAAAAAAAACTAAACAGGACATGAGTCCTTAAATACATAACAATGAAAAAGTGAGCAATCATAAAAAGTATTTTATTTTAATTTATTTTTATTGTCTTTGATAACGTTTGTATAGCCGAAAAACGTTTTGTAACTAACTTTTTATTTATTTAATTCAACCAAAGCATTGTATTTTTGTTGGTTTGGAAAGTTTTTTTTTTACTTTTATTTGAAAGCATTTGTTGGAGCACAATTTTACTTACCTGATCCTGCAGCCTTCATGTCAATTGGTTCAATTGGTTGCCGATTCAGTGGAAGTACAGCTAAATATCGTAGAAAAATAACCATTTTAACTTGATATTCCCATTTACTTCAGGATATAATGATATCATTTTTTTTTCTCATTCATAAAAAGCTTTCAAAGGAAATATATTCTAATTTTTATGTTGCTTTTAATGCTTATATATACAAATTTTATCAGCACAAAAATCCTTTTCTTGCTTTAACATTATCGTTACATCACCTTATCCATTCACACTCTGAAGTTGACTCAAACTTTTATGTATTTTTAGAAATGTATATGTATAACAACGTTCTGTCACGCACGTGTCATCATCATATTGCATTCCTTATTTTTTTTTTATTATTTATATAGGTACACATTTTATCAGAATAACCATCACAATATTCCTTTTATGTAACTTAACAGCGATAGTGCTTTATTTTCCTTCTTTATTTCACGTGAATTTTCTTAAGCACCAAAAATGAAAAACTGGATAAAGTCACAAAAAAAACACTACATTAAATGTATATTTTTACAGAAACGTGTGATAAAGAATAAAAAAAATAAAAATTTAAAGTAAAATAACAAAAATCAGATAAAATTTGTATGCTTCGTCTTACCTTTTATTTGAGATATTTTCCTTCGAAACAAGCACACGTCAATACGACTGTTGATATAAAATTACATTAGTTTTGATAAAATGCAGATAACATTAGATAAAGACTTTATCTCAATCCACTGAATATCCAAGTTTAATTTAGTTTCATTTCATTTGTTCCATAAAATCATTGGAGTGAAAGTCAAAACTTAATTTGATGTTACTTCACTTCAAATTAGAAACAAAATTCAATAAATATCCTTTTCAGAATGCAGAAACTGTATAATTTCCATTGCAAATTTTCTTTCATTTATGTTTGGTGTTTGGATACAGATTGTATTCTGAGAAATTTTCTTGGTAAATGGTAATAAATGATAATTGGAAGTTTATGAGTGAGAAAATGTTTTTATTAATGCTATAATTTTAGAACATGAATTTCGGAATCTTCTGTATTTATTGAAGCAATTACTGTTAATATCAAAGTTTTAACTCATTTTTAATTAAATTTCGAATCCCTTATCGACCATTTAAACAATAATCTCCAGATTGCAGTAACACATTAATTAAAAAATTGTATGTTTCATCACATATTCAATATAAATTTTTTTTTTGTATTTAATTTTAAATATCAATTAACATAAATTGAACCAATTATTACACAAACATTGATTAAAATTATGATCATAATAATTACGTAATTTTCATGAAACTCAAAATCTTTAAATATCATCATCACATCAATTAAACTGAAATTTAAAATGTTAAAAATCCAATTAAATGAGGTGTAATTAGGAGTATCACAGTAAAAATCAGAGTTAATCATAAATATATCTCATTAGGATTATATGATTTTTGAATTAATTATAAAAAAAAAAAATAAATTGGTTAATATTGAAATTGAACAGAATGGAATCTAAATAGGTGATAAAATTATCGTGTTAAAATAGGCAAAAGTCAATGACTTACGTACTTCCGGTTTTTTGAATGAATTTCAAAGGAAAAATTTATTTTCTTTTCGTTTTTAAAGTTTGATCGGAACAAAAAAGGGTGAAAAAGGAACATCAACTGTATAAAATAAAACGAGAAATGACCTGATTGTGTCAAATTAACGTGATTGTTCAAATTATTTGTGAATTTTTTTTTCAGCGGTTTGTAAAAAAAAGGAAACGTAAATTTAATTAAAAATTTACTAGTACATTTATACGATCAGTTTCGCACACAAATAAAAACGGCCCACAGGACTAGGTGACGCACTCCACAGACGTGGTTCTTTTCTTGGTGCTTTGCGTTGACATGGCTTGATAACCTCTTAGCTTTGAAGGACAAAATTCAAAATGTTCCTAAAAGACTAATTTTCACTTGATATTCAAATATTTCTTTTAAAAAAATATTCTCGTTCACGTTTATTTAGTGCAAGGTATTCTTCATGGTTCCGTATTTAATTCAAATTTAGTTGTATGATTCTCGAATTTAAAAATAAACAATAAATAAACAATTAGAACATCGACATCTAATGTAGTACAGTCTACTAATAATAAAAATATTGAAAGGAATGATATTTTGATAGTGTCAGGCCACAACTTGCACCTAAACATAAGCCTACAGTCTACGTTATGCACACAAAAGCATGATATTAAATACCCTTTTGTTTAATTTTCAACTAAAAGGCCTTTCACATCGAGGGACATTTGCTTAAAAATATTATTAGACAATTTAGACATTATATGGCAAGTGTCAGAGCGTTGTGTGTGTGTGTGTGTTCCTGTTATTCGTAAGCTATATTTAAATGTGATTAAATATAAAGTGCATTGTACTTATGAAATGGTATCATTAGAATTTATCATAGGACACACACAAAAAAAAAAATACCCAAAAAATTAAAAATAAAATGCATTTCAATTTTCATTATTTTAAGTGATGTTTTGGCATTTATAAACACAATTCAATTCTCATAATAATTTTATGAAAATTCAAATTAAAACCCCCAATTTGATTGCATTTGAAAAATCAAAATACAAAAAAAAAATGGAATTTTAGGTTGTATTGCGGTAGGTTTTATTAGATGGAATTTATTTAAACAATCAAAGTTTAATTTTATTATTATATTGATTTAATGGACTCATTTTTCATGGTAATTAAAACATGAAATAATAACCACTGTGAAGTTTTTTCCGATTTTTTTTTTCCGATTTTTTTTTACACTGTTAAAAAATTATCGGAAAAATTAGGGTGTCCATTTACGTAAAATTTTTTGGGCCAGTAAAATATCGGAAAAAGTTCGGAAAATCGGAAAAAGTTCGGAAAATCGGAAAAAAGTCGGGAAAATCGGAAAATTGTGGGAAAAATCGGAAAATTGTAGGAAAAATCGGAAATATCAGAATTTTTCAATTTTACCAAAAATTAATGAAAAAAAAGAAAAATTTCAAAATTTAATCAGCCATATGGAATATATATAAAAAAACCGTTTTTTTTTTGTCTTTTTGGTTTATTGTTTCACTCTAAAATTTTCATCTTCCATTATTTTTGAGTTTAGTTTGCTGGAGCATTTCAGGGGAGATCTAAAGATGGGGGGTAAGCAAAGATATAGACCCCTCTAGAGGAAAATTTTTCGGAAAAGTGCGAAAAATCGGAAAAATAGCTTTTTTTGGTTTATTGTTTCACTCTAAAATTTTCATCTTCCATTATTTTTGAGTTTAGTTTGCTGGAGCATTTCCGGGGATATCTAAAGATGGGGGGTAAGCAAAGATATAGACCCCTCTAGAGGAAAATTTTTCGGAAAGTAAAAAAAAATCGGAAAAAAAAAATCGGAAAAAACTTCACAGTGGTAAATAATAATCGAATTTTGCCCAATGTGATTTGTGAGTTCAATTCAAAAATACAAATTTAACCGATTTACGATAAACTCTCATTTAAAAAAAAAAAAATTTGATTAAATTTATTTCAAATACCTATTCAGATGCATGTTAATCGAGAAAAGTCAAAAATGATTGTACTCCAGATTAAATTTCAATTCAATGCTGTTCATGTCTCATGAATCGAATTTCATTTAAATTGTATACATATCACTATACTTCTAATGAAATACAAACATTATCAATGTAAAAGAGACGCACTAACCCTAATTGAATATTAGATGAACTCATCTAATTCGAATTTTAATTCAAATAACAACAATAATGTATTTTATAGTTTATTTTTAATTTTTGAAAACCTAGAGTGAGTTTATCAATGATATTAAATTCGATGTGTATAGAAACTAATAATAATGAAATCACTGAATATAGCTATAAATTATATGAAATTTTTCCAGAGTATCGAGACTACAGATTTTTGGCAAAGAAATTGCAGGTACATTAATATTCTGTTATCAATGCACAATACACAGACTTACACAATACCCATGAATGTTATTCTAAATTGAAAATAAAATGATTTGTTATTATTGTTGGTTTTTTTGTCCACCACCAACACAATGTTCATCGTATACATGCATGGACAAATATGACAGTGTGACTCTAATACAAATACAGAATTTAAAATTGGCCCTCTTATGTGGACATTTCATAAAATAATATGACTCTGTGTGAATGCACTCTGTTATTATTATTTAATTGAAATTAATTATTTTTGGGGGCAATTTTCTATAATGGTTTTATAAATAAATTTTCAAATTTGCACTTCATATATTTGGTATTATTATGTAGGCGGAGATTTTTAGTCAATTTCATATAAGAATGAATGTGTATTAGATTGTGTCAATTTAAATGATAGTCTTCATATAAAAGATGACATTTTTTATGTTGATGTTCCATCCTAATGGTTTCATTCTAATTTAAACCTCCATTAAATTATCTTCTACCGTAAATTAGCCCATGCTTTATTATTATCATTTTTTTATTATCAGCTGAATTTAAATTAAACTAAATTTAATGGGAGAAAAAGGTTCTAATTAAAGGGGCTTTCATTTTAAGTCATTTTACTCAAATATTAATTTAATTTTTTTTCAGGATATCACTTACAATGGAACTTGATAAGAACTCTTAACGACATTAATCGATTAATTGATGTGATACTGATCGATATACTAACACGAAATTAAAAATTCTCAAATCTTTCATTAAATCCTGCATTCAAAGACGTTAAGTTGAGGTTTTGAACTGAAATTGATTAGAAAAAACATTTCAAAATAAAATTTATATTTAAGGGACAGGAAAAGAAAATATACGGAACCAAACAACTTAAAATATTAGATAGTTATTACCACTTTACTGTTCACTTTCTATGCAGATACACAAACACACACACACACTATAAGTCCAAGTATTTATTGCACTTTTTATATTTCTTCCACTGAGACAGCAATCAAACCTTCACGTTTTGCTGTTATTTAAGTCTCGTCAACTTGTGTCGTTTATAAACGAAAAATAAGCAAAATATACAATTGTGGATTCTATTAGCAAAGTTTGAATCACACAAATGCAGCACACACACTCACAAAAACAAATAAGAAGAAGGAGCAATTCTTTCGACAAGAACGACACATATTTTGTTTTTCAAATGAAAATTTACTTTTCTACAAATTGTGAGTGAATGGACGACGAATGTTACAAGACAAAAAAAATAGTTTTTCTTTTTGTTTTTATATTATGCAATGTCTTTTTAGTATTATTATTATTATATTACACAGTTATACTATTTAAGCAGTTCAAGCAAAAATACACTTGCTTGTGTAAATATTGCAGTCACAACAAACAATTTAATAGTTTTGTTACACGAGAATTTTTGCAAATATTGAGTCAGTTAAATATACACATTTTAAGGTACATTACACATATAAAGAGAGAAATTGAAATAAAAAAATAATAACAGAAAAAAAAATAACAGGAAAAGACAAAAATGAAATTGGGACTCGCTTTACTTTTATAATAGTTGTTATTTGCAATGCAATGGTACGTAACTAAATGAAAACCATATAATGTGTCGTCTTTTTTTACTGCACTGTCTGTCTACGTATCTCTATGTACAAAAAGAAGTTTTTTTTTATATTCGTCTGTATGTGTGTGTGTTTATTTTATATTTTAACTTTTTTTCCTTTTTATTTTTGTTTCAAATTCATTTCTATTACTATCACAATTCTTATGTTTTTTTTCGTTCATATGAACAAAAATTGTGTCTTTTTCATAAACTGTTTTTGCCATTGTTTCGTATGCTCTACCATTTATATTTCAACACATATGCTACAAAAAGGCCTAAATTGAATTGCTTCTTTTTAATTCAGTTATGCTTTTTTCATGTCACTAGAATTAACAAATGAAATTGAGAAGACCAGAAAAAAAAGAGCAAAAAAAACATTTAGGAACAATTAACGTTTTGTTTGCAATGTGTCAGTTAAACTTTTAAGGTTCGTGTTGCAGATTTTGATGATGCACCATCTCATTAAACTGAAATTTTTTTAAAATGAAATCTTTCCGTATTGAAATAAAAATTTAACCAAATTTGATATTACTTTTCTTTTATGGTTTATATGTTAACCATAAAAAAAGGTTCATCTGTTTTTATCTTACTTTTTCATATCATGCAAAATAAGTTCTAATAATGTTATTGCTTTAATTGAAATTTCCTTACAAACAAAAGCGCATGATAAGCAATTGAAAGACAAAATAATTGTAATACTAAAACAAAAAATACAGTTAAAAAAATTAAAGTTAAACAACAATAACAATTTGATCTGTGTTTAATTATCCAAGTAAAAACAATGGTTTAGTCATTTTTATCTTACAAAAGAAATTTCTGTTCAAGTCCTATTCAATTTAAAAAGAAACATTACATTTGGTTCATTAAATTAATCTATTAATAATTTGATTAAACCTTAATTTGATGATATTTGTGGGTAATCAAAAAATTTACCTGGTTTTTCTTTTTTTAACTCGAATATAATTAGATTTTTAAAGGTCTGTTCACTTACCTTCAAAAGACAACGATTAAAATGCTCCTTAAAGAGTATTTTTTTTCCAGAAGGGTCATAAAAAATTATTTGATTACAATAAATGCCATATCATTTAATCAATTATTTCCGCATTGAATCATGTGTTGTTTAATGGTATCAAACGAAAATAGTGGTTCAAAGTATTTTAAAGTCATAACATTAACAGTTAATAAAAAAAATTAAACTGAATTTTAAGAAAATGAAATTTTACCTTTTGTTTGTGCTTATGATTACTATTATTTCTATAGTAAGATATTTTTTATAAATTGATAAAAATTTGATTTTCTAATAATATTTTAGTCAATAGCCAAGCCTCCAAAAAATACGCAAAAGACTAAAGCTACGAATGTAAAGCCTAAAGCTGAAGAAGAAATTGAACTCTCGGAAGATGCCGATGATGAGACAGATGATGAAACGAAATCTGATCCTCAAGAAGATGAAGAGGTGGATGATGAAACGGAAAATGATGAAGAAGAAAATAAACAGAGTGAGCATGAAATATTGTTAAAAATTCAAGAAATGTTGGATAAAATAGCACCACATGACGCTAACGATACAAGTCTGGTTACTGAAGATGAAAATGATGCAACGGAGAAAAGTGCAGAGTTTTTACAATTAACGAATAAAGATTCCAGAACAGTCATTACTTAAATAATCGACTGGGGTTCCTATTTCAAAAGGACAGCGCTCAGATAAAAAACGTGAAAAAATTCATCATGATTGAAAAATAAATGTTTTTGATTAACTTTAAATCCATTTTTCATTATAAATTACTTGGTTAAGAATTTTCTTTACTCCATTTTCAGAGTTGAATTAAATTTTCTTGAGCTCGTTATTCGTTGAATTAGTGAATGTCACGACAATGTTGCAATTTAGACTTAATCGAATGATGTTGTGCAATATTTGAACAGTTAATCTGATTTTGAATGGATTTCAATCCATGAAATCAATTCTTATAAAAAACTTACAATCAATGAAATTCAATCCAATAGTATCAGTTCTTGTTGTGACTTGTTCAATCATTAAAATTTCAAAAAACCATGAAAAATCACTTAAGTCTGTTATTAATTTTCTTCCTTTTACAGATATTACAGGTGCATTATTGACAGTTCTATTAAAATAATTAATTATGAATTCATTCAATCATTTCAGTCGAAAGCTCAAGAGAACCAGACCACGCTAGAAGCTGAAGCTTTTCGTAATTATCAGGATTTCAATTGAAAAACTAATAATATTTAATGCTATTTTCTTTTTTGACAGAAAAAATGTTCAAAGAAACTTTTCAAGAAACGATGGAAAAAGCATTTAAAGACATGATGAGACGTAACGCGGAAGTTGGAAGTGAACAGAAAATGACTGTAAAAGATGCTGCGAGAGTTTTGCGAGAAATGAGGGCTTTGAAGAAGAAACATGAAGAAGAAAATTGAGAAAAAGAGGTAACATGCTATTTTTGTTAGTCCCTCAACTCAACTAAAATAACGTCATAAGTTGAGCTCAGGAGCTGAGAGACCTTAGAATTATTAAAAAATTCGCTGAGAGAAAATTCATTAAAAAATTAAACCATGAAAAGTTTTGTGTTTTCTTTCATTAATTCGATCATCTTATTAAAATTCATAATAATCAGATTGAACCATGCTAATGCATTATTTTCACTTAAATTTTATTGTTTTAAAAAATTAACTTCATTTCAAGTCAGACCACTGAAAGCTATAAGCAATTTTGACAAAGAAAATGAATTTCCAACTAAAATTTGTATTAATTTTGATGATTTTTCTGGTGAAACGCTTTATTATAAATCATTTTCTTGAATAAACTCACACTTTATTTTTAGTATCACTCCATTATGGCATCAGCAGGTTTATTCGATGACATTAAAAGTGGAGCAGAAAAATCTGCCGATTGGGTGAAGGATAATTCAAAGAAAGGATATGATAAAACTAAAGATTTTCTTCAATCAAAAGGCAATTAATCCTGACTGATTCGAGAAATTAATTCTCTTTATATTTTTTCCTTTGAAATTCATTAAATTCAATAATAATGATAACTAATTAGCTAATTGACTTGAGGCATAAATATCATTTGAAAATGTTTTTGATTGCACCAGTAAAGAAGATTTAAATTTAACACTACCATGGGAAATAAATTTACTGCGTTAACTTTTATCTCAGGTAGAGCATCGACCACCTATTAAATAAAAAAACAAAAAAAAATAACATAAAAGATTGGGCATTTAAAGGAATAGACACAAATTGTGTCTGCGGTCTGCCGATAGCTAAATATGCCATACAGATACAATTTAACAGTCCTTTTCAGTTCGATTTCTGTATAAATTTTTACACTTTTTATTCGTTTCTGTAGATAAATTACATGGACAAAATTAAATGCCTTTAGTCAATTAACGCTCCAATGTTGTTTTTTTATCTATGAATTTTTTTCATTTCATTTGAAATTTCAAGGTATGTAGTTAAAAGAATGAATACAAAAAATTTAAATTAAAATAAAAAAAAATTTTTGGTATAAGGAATCTTGAATGGTTAAAATAAGCGCATTTCAAGGTAATTCAAAATCTCGATATTACGTTAAACTACGTTTATCGGTTAAAACATTTAATGTCAAAGTGGCCATAAAAGCGCATTTCTTTTCCTTTAACTCCATTTAAAAGCGAGAAAAATATTGTACATACAAAGTTCCAACAACACGAAGAGATAAAAAAGAAGAGTTTACATTGCAGTCTCATTTAATTTCCAGCGGCTATAAAATTTTGTAAAAAAATAGTAACAAAATTGAGAAATTAAGTAAACTTCTCTGCTACGAATGATTCATTAGATTTGCAAATAAAGTAAAGTAAGAGAAAAGAACTTTTATTAGTAAAAGTATTTTATTTACAAGTAATTAACGTGTCCTTTTCAGGGTAAAAATAATTTAAAATATCAAAAAATTGTGAATAAAACTGCATTAAAGTTAAAAACGTTTCGTCATCAAGTAGTAAAATAAAATAACGTGTGTCACTTAAAATTTTTGCTTTTATGTTATATTTTTACATTTACCGTAAAAATTCATATATATTTTTCGCGTATAAAAAGCATGCATTATAGCAATAATAAGAGTAAAGTACATTCAAAAATTGCAAATGCAAATAAAAAACTTTGTCTTTTTATTATTATTATTTTTCATTCTTTTTTGTTGTATTTTATATAGAAAAGAAAAAGTACGTAAAATGCCCATTTTTACAACACAGACACAGCATAAACTAATTTTTAACAACAAATAATCATATATTTTAAAAACCAAAAATTGAACAACCAAAAACTTTACTATTATTTTTTATTATGATTATCATATTATATTATTTTTTATTATTATAAAACTGTGTGTGTGTGTAACTTGGAGTTTATGGAATAATAATGGGATATAATAAAACTTTCTTTTTTTTCCTTTAATTTTGTGTGCATTTGTATATGTGTGTGTGTTTGTTTGTCAGATAAATATTTAAATTTTATAAGGAGGAAAAATGAAGAGAGTTTAAAAGTTTTTTCGATCAAAATTTTGGTGATGTCACACATTTTCAGTGTAGATAAAAAAAAACAAAAAGAGAGAAAAAGAATGACGAGGAAGTATCATATAAAATAATATCCTGTGTCATCTTATGTTCAATAATGCTTATTTTCTGTGTCAAAAAACATTGAAAAGAGGGATAATGTGACGAGCAAAATTTAAAATAATATGAAAAAGTTTTACCTGTTAAATAAACATTTTTTTTTAACTCCAAATCGAATTGATTATATTTCATTGGAACTCGTTACACAGTTACAGAATTACAAAAATGAAACAGTTCAATTTTGATACATAAATAATAAATTTTCCAAATGACTCTTAAATGGATGAGTGAATAATAAAAATAAATTGGATGCAATTTTCACACAAAATGACATATTCCGATGAATTGAATTACAAAATCACATTATCCTGTGATGTTGTGTTGAAGTTTTCATGTGAGTAAGTCTTGTTTACTCTGAAAATCGATCTATTCTTCGTTCTCGTAAGAAATTTGTAACTGAAAATGTAGTTCAACTTATTATTATTTATTATTAAATCTTGTAGATTCACTTGAATATTTATTATTTATTTTATTTAATACTCAGATAATGTAATATTTTTATTTCATCGATAATAAAATCCAGAAAATAAATTTATTTTCTTCAAGTAAAAAAATCATCATCATCTCTAGGGCGTAATTTCATAAGTGATAAGCAATAAAAGAACTTAAAATTTATACGGGATTAGTTCAAATGATTTTTACATGTACAGAATATTGCAAGATAAAGAAACTAAGAAAAATAAATAAAACAAGATATATACTAAAAAGTGACCACATCACAGCTGGGCTACATCTGAAAAAGTATCAAAGTTTTTTTTTTATGTGTGTCATTTTATTAATATTTTTTTCTCTTCATTTTATAGATTAAGGACATGACAATAAATCTTTTTTTGAGTAATTTTATGGAATGTAGAATGAAATTCCTCTTGAATATATTTTAAGATGAAGTCACAAGAAGAACCATTTCATACAACATACAATTTTCCTAATCTCAGTTTTAAATTAATTAAAGAATGAAATTACTTTCCTTAATTAGGTTTATGATCTTACCAGATTTGACACTTAAACGTTTTCAATGTAAACATTTCATGTTGGTGGCATCACACTGGTGGCACTACAGGCCGTTTCCATTTCCACAAGCATTGTCATATCACTTTACTTTAAATGTAAATTTGCATTCAATTTAAAAGGTTATTTGCACTCTGCCTGCATTAACTACAAAGATATAAATTGTGAATTATTCCTATTTTTCTTGTAACAATAAAGTTAATAATGTTAAGGCAAAAAATTTCTATATTCTTTACATTTCTTAAGTAATTCAATACAAATACAAACATAAAATGAGAGAAAAAGAAATACAAAGCTTTGAACTATTTTTAAATGAAGAAAATGACATAGATGCTCATATTTACAAAAGAAAAATGCATATTTGCATCAGATATGTTACATTTTTTAAGAGTAATGGATGAATATATTATATGTATATGTAAATAAAATGTAAATAATCTGTTCAAACATTTTTCACATTATATCATATTTCATTTCAATAATATCATTACTATAACTAAGAATTTATGGGAAAAGAAATATCAACATTATTCAATTGAATCATTTGCATACGTGATCATTGTATAAATTTAATGTGAAGAAAATCAAGCGGAAACTGCATTTTAAAATGTGAACTGGAACGAACTTAAAAAGTAACTTTGGGTCATGTTCATGTTAGATTTTAATCCAAATTGTCTTAAAGTTAAAGAAAACAACATTTTATTTTCTCATATATTCATTATTATTATTATTATTATTTTAACATTAACTCCTTTAAACTGTTTATATGTGACTTTTATTAGTTTTCATTTCTATAAATAAAAAGTTGATTGCTACTTTCATTTTACCTCAACACACATCCTCTTAAAAAAACATTTTATATTGGGTTATGTTTATATAATCTCAAATGCACTCAAGTTTTCTTTATTTTAAGAGGGGTTTCAACATTTGTTTTGTTTCATATACTTACATAAAATTTATGGAAAACTGTTAAAGAAACGAGTGAGTTTAAGAGAAAGTTCATTTTATGTTATTTTATTTTTATACACAAATTTAACGACATATGTACGTTTTTAACAGCAACAAACTATAAAATATTGTATTTGTTGCACAATTACAAAGATAAGACCGAGAGTTACTTGTTTTTATGTTGTGAATGAAAATGCAGCATTTTTTCCAGTATAAGAGTCCTTAAAATAAACTTCAGACTGTAAATTTGTTTTAAAGATCATGTCACTTAAGTATGGTAAGCACCTTTTTTATTTAGTATTTATATTTAATTTTAACATCATTAAAATCCAGTTTATTTAAATTTCGCTACAAAAACAGACATAAACAATTTATTTTTAGCATTTTTATATTAAAAAAGGACGAGTTTTGCTATATTTATAAGCTAATGTATCATTTGCGTGTCCTTAACATTTGACTTGATTAATTGGACTTCTTATATTTGTTTATTTTTATTCAAGTTTATCCTTATAAAAGAAAGTCTGATCATTAATAAACAACTTCTTGTCCTCATTTTCATTAAAGTTTATAGAAAAAAATAAACAAGTGTCATTTAAACGTGATAATCAAAGAAATGCTTCGTTCTATTTTTAATTATTAAGCTTATATTACTGTGAAACAATAAAAAATCGTTTCCTCAAAATATTTCTATTCAGAAAGAAAAGTCACTCGACAAATTACAAAATCGACAAAATCATAATTTTTACACATCTGACATGTGAAATATGATTTTAATTAAAACAAAATAACTATAAAAGTTCAATATCAATCAATATTATTTAACTGTTACAAAATCATATGCATGAGTAACTCTTATTGCTGTGACACAACACCTTTGTAAAAAAAAATGAATATTTTACAAAATAACAAACAAATTGCAATGCAAAACATCAAATAAAAGGAAATAAACAGAAATTTTTATTAACATTTCAAAGAAACAGTGAAATAATGAAGAGTTTTCAATAAAAATAATTTAAGAGCATCGTTCTTACTGAAATATTTTTTTGCATTATGTAAAAAGTAATAACAAGATGAAACAAAACACGTAATTTCATTGAAAGTTTCTAGTTGATCATTTTTTTTACAATAATTCATTTATTACTACTGTGTAAATTGAAAACGTCCCACTTAGCACTTGGTGATTCAGTCAAATAAATAAGTTTTCTAGACGATTTTGAAAAAAAACGCGAGGGTTCTGCATTTAAAATGCATTTCTGTGGGAATTTTCAACTCACAGTGTATTAAAAAATCACTTCATTTTTTGTCTGATAGTGTGAAACAATTTTCATAATGAAACCATTTAAACAAAATAATAAGGCGTGAAAAGACACAAAAGCACTATTATTATCATTTAAGTAATTTTCTACAAATGTATTGGATAAATACAATAAAATAATAATAATAATAAAATATTTGGTATAACCAATTTAAAGTATTAAAGTAACTACTGCTGTCGCTTTGTGTGAATTTTCTATGATCAATGTATGTACACACACACATAATTGCGGATTTAGAGTAAAATGTTGGTAAAATTTGCATGGAAAACCACAACATTTTGTATTTTACTATTCCTTAAAACTCAGTATTGTTGATGAATTTTGGATAAATGCCAGTGTTTACTGCAGACAACACAATAGTAAAAAAATTTAATGTTTAGCATAAAAAACTTGTGAGTTGGCTCTGAGCGACTTTCATAGTCCTAATATATGAATAATGATGATGATGACATATAATAATAATTTACAGTGTAAAGTTTAGAACAATTATCACAATTCAGAGGAAATCGCATACTCAAGTTCAGGATATGGACTTAAAGTATGAATCGTAGACCATTTTCATTTAAAAATAATATTTCAACAAAATTAATTATTCAGAAACAGTTATACTTTGATAAGAAAAAATCATAATTAACCATTTTAACCTTTTCTGTGAGAATCACGACTTCTGTCTCAAATTTAAAATAAGAATTCCAGTTAAATTTTGCATAAAAATTATGCTACATATCTCGAGGCATTCAATAATGTTAAAAATATACATGCGATTATCATAATAACCCACAAAATTTATATTATCTGATTGAAATATTTTCATCTCTTATCGTATTCCCAAAATTTTGAAAACATTTTTATTTGAACCATTTTTTTGCTCTTGATTGGACATGAATAATCATATCAGATAAAAAAATAAAAAATAATAAAGATATAAAATTATGTGATAAGAATTGTGTCGAGTTTTATATCTCTCTAAAAAAAATGTAATAGACACTAGTAGTACATATTATTATTAGTAATCATGCCATGCATTCTAATCTCATTCATTCATTCATGATTTTTCCTTTTTTTGTGTGTGTTTTACATTCATACACTGTCATGTGTGTGTAGGTGTGTGTGTTTGTGTGCTCCATTAACGATGTTTAAAATGATACAAGATGCAACAGTAAAAAATTGTCTGAATAGAGTTTGTTCGTTCTTTTTTTATTTGAAATAATGAAAAATGTAAATTAGCTTGTGTGTGTGCTTGTAAAAATATTTACACTGATAAATAAATTTGTTATGTAAATTTTCTTGATTTTTTATTTTGGTTTTGTTCATGTAACACTGAATGATGTTAGATTTTTAAAGTAAAAACATTCAAGTTGGAAAAACCACTTTAAGAATTCAAATCACATTACATTTTTGCTGTAATTCAAGATTCTTTGATGATATAGAAAGGAACTTTGACAAAATTATCAATTTAACGGTCAAACAGTAACCACGTGGTCTAAAATGCGCTTTAAATTGATGTCAATGATTGAACCAAAGACATGAACCCAAGTTTAATGATTAAATTCATGGTAATTTGACAGTAGATGATGATTCAAAACAAAGATTTTTAGTAAAATAATATCATAAGAAAAATAGTGAGCAGACAAAATTGATTTTAATACAAAATATTAGTTTGATACACTTTAAATTGATGTAAAATTGAAATTTATTGTTTTTTCTATTAAATAACATACTAACGAACATGTAATTTTATTTTAGATACCTCACAATATAGAGATAAAATAAAAAATAAAATGCAAGACAATCGTCCTGAGTTGATGGAAGAAATAAAACTTTATCGTACGGCTCGCGAGCGTGAAAAGTACGATAACATGGCAGATTTGTTTGCCCTCATCACAACATTACAAAATTTAGAAAAAGCCTACATTCGGGATTGTGTCACACCCCAAGAATACACAGCTGCATGTTCAAAGCTTTTGGTTCAGTATAAAGTTGCATTTAAAATTGTGCAAGACGATGAATATCCAACAATTGATGCCTTTGCCAAAAAATATAAACTTGATTGCCCTGCTGCCTTAGCTCGTATCAAGGAAGATCGACCAATTACGATTAAGGATGATAAAGGCAATACAAGTAAATGTATTGCAGATATTGTTTCATTATTTATAACACTTATGGATAAATTGAGACTTGAAATAAAAGCAATGGACGAATTACATCCAGATTTGAGAGATTTGGTTGACACAATGAATCGTCTCTCTCTGATTCCATCAGACTTTGAGGGAAAAGAAAAAGTTAGTACTTGGTTATCAACACTCAATTCCATGCAAGCTTCAGATGAATTAACAGAATCCCAAATTAGACAAATGTTGTTTGATTTGGAATCAGCATACGCTGCTTTTAATAATTTGTTACATTCAACATGAGTCATTCGATTCATGAAATTTAAACAACGTGTATTATTATAATTATTATGAGAATAAAAATCACATTTATTTGGACGGAATGTGTTTTGTGCATTTAAAACTTACAACATAAAAGTACATAGTGATTGAAAAGTGCAATAAATTAAAGCCATTTCCTTCTTAAAATCTAAATTTTAAACTTAATTCTTAAAACAATTTGTTTTCATGACAACTGAGATCGGTAATTCAATTTAAAAGTAATTGAGTTTAATTGAGTAAAATTTCACCACTTGTACGACAAAAGGGACAATGACCTTTTTGCAAGACTTGAAGTTCAAAATCTTCTGTATGAAATGCTTGTCGACATTCAGGACACACAGTGATTTGTAATTCAGGTAAGAGATTACGATAGTATTTGGTCCTTAAAGGTGGTGGCCATTTAACGATCAAGACTGAACGTGGGTCAATCGCACGAAGCATATCTTTATCAACGACTGTTGGCAAGTCACCAATGTCCTAAAAAAATAAAGAGTTAAATTTGCGTAATTTAATATTATTTCAACTCATACCTCATTAACCATTGTATCAGCAAAAGTATCATGATGTTCTGAAAACTGCTTCGGTGGTGCCATGAGTAATCTTTCTGCTTCCTGATCAGTGATATTTTGTTCAGGAATGAATTCGGCAAGTGGTAAAATTTCAAATGAAACATAAGAAAAAATGAAATCCTGTCGACAATTAGGACATCGATTCCCTTGCAAATGAGGTGAGTAATTTGAGCATTTGTAACACATTGGTAACAGTTCCTCTGGATCATTGAATCCGCTGGCACTGGCACGTGATGTCATGTAATTAATCTGATCATAAAAATTTATATTAAATTTCATTTCTTTAATTTAATTTAAAAAAAAAAACTTACATCAACTTGTTCTTGGATGCCAGGAGGGGCCTTCAATGTTTGTAGCTTATTATTAACTTGCAAATGTAATTTATTTGCTCCCAGTACTTTGGCTTGCTTTGAAAGTGTGTATAAGACAGCAAACATACTAACTCCTTTTGGTGGAATTCCACCTTCAATCTGGTTTGCCACAAATCGACTTGTATTGAAGAGAGTCAAAGGTGGACTTGAAGTAAATGGTTCACGCAAATAGGCATGAATTGTACTGTAAGCATAGTAAATAGATGATAATTTAAGTAGTGATTTGAATTGTTTGACAATAGCGTCTGCATTTTCCATCAATTGATCCTGATCAGCTAGTTGCAAAGATTGCTTGGCATGAAGCCATGTATAAAAAGCAGCATCTTGAAATCGCTCCTCAGATACTGAACATTCAACTAGATCTTTTAATAATTTAGCAGCTTGTCTCGGTTTACCAGCTAGCACGAAAGCTTCGTGAGCCGTAATGAATTGATCACTTTCAGCAAGAAATTCAGCATGTTTCAAATGAACGGTTTGACGTAGTTGAGGTAGATTTTCCGTTAATCGAAATGCTTCATTCCAATCTTTTGCTTCAATATGAAGTTGAACAACTTGTTCTTCTTCTCCCAATTTTCGGTAAATTTCCGCTGCCAATGGTAATGCTTTGAGTCTTTTAAGATGAGATGCGACTAATTCAAGAGAAGATCGATCTGACATTGTAAGACGTCTCCCAATGTCTAATAGGACATCTGTCCATCCTTGTTGAGCTACAATTTCAACGGCTCTCTGTGATTCACCTGCAGCTAATAATAACTCAGCAGCTGCACGTGGTTCATGTACAGAACAAGCCCATTCAGCTCGCCGCCTTACAAGTTCAATTTTATCAGCAGAATCACCATCCTTAAGATATTCTTGAGCTAAATCAAACATCCTCATGTCACTATACATACCAAGTGCTTTACTACTCTGTCCACATTTTTGATACATTCTTGCTGCTTCTTTAAATTTACCTTCAAATGCCAAAATGTCACCTTGTAAAACTTCTTTTGGTACATCACCACGTCGTTGTTTCTCTTTTAATTCTTGAATCAATTCCAACCATGGTAAACTTCGAATTTTAACATAAGCATCTCGAGCTACTTGAAAATTGAGAGCATCTAATGCAGCTTGAGCTAGACCTTGCCAATCCGACATTGGAACACCGAGACATGCAATTTGATAAGCTTCGTCAAACATTTGGGCTTCAACGAATTGCCACATTGTTGCACCCAGTGCAAGTGGAACATTACTCATAACATTGCCTCGAAGACAAAATGCAGTTGCACCACATAATCCCACTACAACTCCCATCATTGATTGAGGACTTCGAGGTGGCAATGAACCAACACGAACACTTAATCCACCACTACAAAAAAAATGATTTAAGTTAAGAATCACATGAAATTAAGATTTAAAACTTACCTTGTGTGAGAATAA
Source organism: Culicoides sonorensis (assembly GCA_900002565.1). Lineage (NCBI taxonomy): Eukaryota > Metazoa > Arthropoda > Insecta > Diptera > Ceratopogonidae > Culicoides > Culicoides sonorensis. The sequence goes on along the minus strand of LN483448.1, from coordinate 551,756 downwards.
CAGATCATAGATTCAAGATGTGTATTCCATGCCACTGAATTAACACCAGTATCCTGATACAAAAGAGTGTCGGTAAGTAAATCTCTTACTGTAAGACGGCCAGCATCATCAACAATTGCTAATTTGTTTCTAGTTGAATTTAAATCCAAACATCGAACTGATGATAAAACCGTTGTCACTAATATTGGTAATGGATTATCAAGAAAAATTCTCCAGACTTGTCCATTTTTCAATCCAAGTAAAAGTCCTTCACGTCCACTTGGTCCTCCTGTTACTTTAATATACCTGATAAAACTATCCATAATCCATTCTCGTTGCAAAATTCCAGTGAAATCTAAGCTTTGTAGTTTTTTCTCTTGGCACAGAACCAAATGTTGTGATGTCACAACAAGTAAACTACAATCAAATTTTTTTGCAATTTTCTCTTTAACCCGATAATGCATTGGTTGATTTTCAGCCGAGTTTAATTCATACAAAACAACACGTTCTGGTAATTGAACGGCCAAACGATTTCGGTAGATGGCAATTTTATGAACTAAGTCACGACATTTTATTCGAACTTTTTGACCAGATACCAGATGTTGAATTATAATGTCACACATATTTTCACGAAATGCATATCTCTCACGATACAGTGCATGGACTGTGCTAAAAGCCAAATTATAGAATGCAAGTGAACCATCATGACATGCCACAACCATTGCATTACCAAATGGATGAATGGCAACATTCCATATCCAGGCATCATGTTGTTCTCCAAGTGTTCCCAATTTTACTCCTTCTCTTGTGAACAGTTGCACTGATTTGTTACATCCTGCAACTGCTAAGAATTCACCATCTGGAAAGAATGTTGCACATAGCGGATCAAATCCAAGTTGACGTTCCTTTCCAACAAGTTGACCACCAATGCTATAAAAACTGATAGTCTGACCCCAATCAGCTACACATAATAGATCAGCATTTGCATTGCCAGAAATTGGTGGATTCCAAGCGAGAGCATAAATTGGACTATTAGGGCCTCCAGGACGCTCAATTTTACTCTTTTCTTCACCAGCTTTATTCCTTATAGAAACAACACCATTAGCAAGCCCTAATGCAATATACTGTCCATCATTAGTCCAAGCACAAGCATTAACACGTACTCCTATTTTATGCTTCTGAACAGCTTTTTGTTCGGCACTCCAAATAGCGAAATCCGATAATGAACACGAAGCGAGTTGATGTGAAATTGGATTGAAAGCCACACATTGAATTGGATCACCGTGACTGCAATTAATTTATTTGATTCACATACGATTTAAGAAAATTTTATTTTAAATACTTACGAGTACTTGAGAAGACCATCAAGTTTGTTTGTCCAAATAATTACAGTTTTATCAGCACTTCCAGATGCAAACTTTTTGCCATCCTTTGCATAATTCACACAATAAACAATGTCCTTGTGAGCTTTCAAGGACTCAATTAGTCGACCATCAGACGGATCATAAACGAGTACTTTATCACCAGCGGCAACAATTAATTGAGCAGCTTCAGGATGAAAACATACAGCATGGATTGGTGGTTGCTCATTTTGTTCATGGATTCGCTCAACCCATTTTGGGATAGCCCGCATCTCGTCCAATCAATTATTTATACTTGAATTTAATTATTTGAAACAGTTTAAGTGGGAAAAAGCAACAAGGCACAAAAGTATCATCGTTTAATTGTTTGTAATAAAACACAAAACAGAAACAGAAATTGTAACAGTAGTTGTAACTGTATGGTATATAAACACAAAAGGCTGTTACAACTTAAACTATGTTTAAATTCTTTTTTCAAAATTTGATTGTGGTCTTGAACTGTTTCCAAGGGTTTTACGCAATCATTTTGAATCGATGAATTGTGCATGATATTATCAAATATGCGTTGGCATGAAACATTCGTAAAACTTGGGATGGCCTTTCTAACCCACACTTATACACATATTATATCTCTTCACGGTCTTGTGTGAAGTTATTTTTTCTTTGTTTTTGAGATTCAAAGTAAATTTCTTAAAAAGTTATTAAGCTTTGATAAAAATTTAAATTATTTTCTTTGATTCTGTATCAATATTTTTTTGGAATTCATATTTATTACATCATAGTAAAATATTTCAATTGGTCGCATGTCATGACAGTGAAGGGATAAATAATGGTATCGTCGAACGTGTCTTGCTTAGTATACTCGCGTCACTTTTCTCTATAAATTTCAAGAACGACAAATTGCAACAATTTGATATGAAATTAGGCTGTAATTGTGGTAAATAATGAAGAAAGTAATGCAGCCAGTTGTCCGTAAGGTGAGAATTATGTGAAATAAGCTGTGTATTGATGAAAAACAATTGAAATTTGTGAAATATAATTGAAACAAGAAATGGCGTGTGTTAGGTCGCGTTTTTTCCCTTTCCTGTATATGACACTCCACTAAATGAAATTTGATTGTTGTGCTCTTTTTGATAAAAGACCGCGTTTATTTCTAGCAAAATTGTGATTGTGCATTATGTGATCGGAATACCGGTTCATATAAAATGTGTAAATTAATGGGAAATTTCTTTTATAGATCTACGGAGGATCACAACAAACACAAGGTCAGACAACTCAAATCCAACAACAGCAAAATGCCGTACGAAAAATTAATAGTTTATTACAAAGTGGCACAGTGAGTGTTACACAAAGCTCAGCAAATCAACAACCGCAGACCAAAGTAATTCAAAGACAATATACGCAAACGACAACAACCACTGGACGATCTGGATTACAAATTAATCAAACTTCAGTTTCGTCGATGCATCGAAAGTGTTTTATTTGCGATGAGCCGGTACAAACAACAACCGCTCATTCAGTTCCAGATACTTTTACAGCGTCAACACATACAAAACTCTCCACAAAAATTGCAAGACTTGTAGGTGAAGGTTATATGGTTATCATAGCACCCGATGATGTTTTATGTCGGCGTTGTTTTAACCTTTTTAACATGATGGATAAAGCCGAAGCCGATGTAGAAAGACACAAGACAACAATTAATAGTTTTTTGAAGAAGAAATATTCCATCTTGGATGAAGTGATTGATGTCGATGCACCCAATAATGGAAATTTAAATCGACTTTCATCGCCTCCAGTTAAAATGCAACGATTAAATAACATAACTGGTAACAATAGTGTTAATCGGGTCATTAGTCAACAAAATAATTCAGATAGTAGTGTCCAACTACGTAAAATCAATGTCAATTCATCGCCTGCCACTTCAAATGACCTTGATCATAGTTCGGCAACAAATTCACCCAGTAAGCCACAAAAAGGCCCCACCAAATTGTACAAATGCATGTCATGTGACTACAAGTCCACAGATTTAAGCACATTTGATTCTCATTATCAAGAGTGCAAGGGCCAGAATAATAACAAATCAAGTCCTAACACAAATCAAACAGTTACAAAAAAAATTATTACAACATCACAGGTAATACTTTTTTTTCGAATCGTATTCAAAATCTAAAAAATTTTTTTTGATTATTAAAAAATTCCAGATCCATGCATGCAGTATGTGCACCTATAAAACTGCCGACAAGGCTAATTATGAAGAACACGTAAGAAAGCACTACAAAATGCGACCATTCAAATGTCGTATATGTACACAAAGGTATGTTAATAATGCAAAGAATGAATTAATAAAAATTAATCACTGATTCTATTGATTCAATCACGTAGTTGATGAAAATCAGTGATAATGGGAATCATATCAAATCATTTGATTATGGGATTTAAATATTCGTTAACAGAATTTTAACCGTTAAATGATAATTATTTTTTTTTTAATTTCAGATTTGAGACTCGTGAACAAGCTCAAGTTCATGCCAAGACACATCAACCAGATTATTTCAAATGTGGAATGTGCTCGGCTACCTTTAATCGTCGTGATTTGTTAATGAAACATCTTGAATCACACGACAAGACAAAACAACAAATTCAAATGGTTTCAAGTGTACATGCAGTAACAACACCTAGTAATACAACACAAAAACTTTTACAAGAAACAATTGATGAAGCGCTTCGTGATTCAGGGTCGGCTCCAGCTGCTACCAGTGCTGAAATTAACGCAAAGAATATCCAATTTCATTCGTGCGACACGTGCTCAGTGACATTCTTAAACGAAGCCTTATATTTGCAACACATGAAACAACATGGCAAAACTGGTGGAAATACAGTACAAAAATCATTTGGATCAGGATCCGTGTCAGGAAGTGGAAATCATTCACGAACCACTAGCAATAACGGAAGTTATAGTGAGGAAATGAATGTTAAACAAGAACAGCAACAGCAACAGAACACTGTAATGTCCGATGATTTGGAAAGTATATTTGAACGAATGCATGCCGATAAAGCAGAGATAAATGCAAATGCTGCAAATACTGCCAATACAGAGAATTTGGTCATAACACAAGAAAACACCTCAACTGGTGGCATTACATTCAATATTACAATTCCACAATCAGCAGCAAGTGGAGATGAAAATAGTGCTTCAAATCAGCAACAAATTAGTATCGATATGCCAACATTGGATGCAGAACCAGGCACAGAGACAAAAGTTACGAAGCAAGAAGAAGTATTGCAAGCTCCAGTTAGCATGCCAAGTTTAGATGATGACCAAGATGGAAATACCCAAGAAAGTCATGTATCCAATACAGATGCTGTTCCAATGGAATTAGATGAGATGCAAGGTGGAGCTGATGGTCAACAAATCAAATTTATTCTAAATGAAAATGGACAAATAATGTCTCTAGATAACCATATTTTAACAACGGATATGGATGGAAATCAAATTTTAGTACAAGGAACTGACATGGAACAATTGCAAGCGATCCTTCAAAGTGGCGGCGTAATAATGCAAGGTGAAGAAGGAATTGGCGAAGGACAAACTCTTCAAATGTTATCAACGGGTGATGGGCAAAATCAAATGGTAATCATACAAGGTGCTGATGGTCAAGAAGCACAACTTATTGATGCTTCAATGCTTGATGCCGATGGAAATATTGTTTTACAACAACATCCTACTGGTGAACTAAATGCCGAAGGAACACATATCACCACAGAAGATGGTATCCAAATTCCAGTTTCAATTACCTTTGGTGGAGCTGAAGGAGATCATATCACAGTTCAAGAAGGTTCTGAAGAACAACTTCAACTTATGCAACAACAAGCCGAACAAGATCAGGCTGAACACGAGGAAGGTGGACAAACACTTATGTTGTTACAACAGGGTGGTGAAGACCAAAATGATCAACAAATGAAACAAGAAGCACATCAAGATGACGAAAATACACAAGAAACGACACAAGAAGGTGGACAAGGTACGGAAGAAGCCACAGATGAAAATTCTGCAAATAACACAAGTAACAATGAGGGATTTTTAAATTTTGATGAACTTATTCAACCACAAATTATCAATAAGGTACGATAAAAATGTAATTTTATCAATAAATAAAAGAAATCCAAAAATAAACTAAACATTAAATTGTCATATTATCAGGAGACGACAGCAACAACCACATCTAGTAATTAGAATCTGAACTATTAATTTTTTGAGAGAAAAGAAAGAAAAACCATTGATTTTCCAATAAAGATCGATCAGAAAGATTAACATTTGTTGAAAATCATTCATATTGAAATTAAACATTTAAACCTTACCGAAATTTGTATAGAAACATTGTTGACAACCATGGAAAATGGCATTGTTTAAAATATTAAGGTAACAAATTCATTAAATTCTTTCATAAAACGAAAACTCACTTAATTTTTCTTACAGATCGACTCCAATAATTATTATTACTTTTGAGATTCATCTTCTTTTACTTCTTATTGTACAGACAATTAACTATTTTTCAACGCACTTGATAACATTATCATAAAACATTTTAAAAATGGAACACAAGGGACACGGATTTCAATCGATTATATTCGTAAAGTTTAAATTTAATTAAAAAAAAATTGTATAAAAAAAACTCGAACATTATAGAAAACATTTATAATTTTTTTTCATCATTTCAACCCATATAATTAATTAGTTTCATTTAATTTTTAAATATTATTATTATTGTAGTTATAAATTGAACATGTAACACGTTTTTTTTAAATTCATTATAATTAGGAATAAATATCTGAAGAAATAGACTAAAAATAAAAATCTTTAACATTAAAAGGCTGTCACGGCGTTCTAGGTTTTTTTTTTTCATTTAAAATTAAATACTTTTTTTTCTGTGTAATATCTTGATTTTATTTTGTCCTAGAATCAAAAAAACATCGTTTAATTTAAAATCATGATTTAGTGGTACCTGATTTACTTTGATCTGTTCTATTGAATCATATCTTAACTAATAATTAATTTAATGAAAAAATAGTCCTTGTAAATAAATTAAAAATTAATGAAATTCATCGCCTTTTCCAAAAATAAAAAACTATAACAATATCCTTTAAAAGGGTTTTCAATTTAAAAATAATAAAAAAAAACAAGATCTATAAATAATAAGTTACTAAATAAATAAAACATTAAAAATTAAACATATTTTTACCCTCGACACAAAAAAAAATATCTTTTAATCATATATTTGTAATAGATTACAATTATAATAATAAAAAATTATGATTACAATTTAACTAAAAAATAGCTTATTGTAGGGCTATGATGAAGAATATAAATAAAAATATTAAGATTAAACATATTGCTAAGCTATTAAATTTAAAATTATTATGTTAAATAAAAAAGCTGTAATAAAATTTAAAAAAAAAAAATAAATAAAATTACAATAAAAAAAATTTACTATAAGAATAAAAAAATAGTTGTAGAAAATATTATGAATAAAAAAAATAAATATAAATAAAAATGAAATAAAAATATGTACAATTCTATGTGATCTTTCCATTTTTGACCACTTTTAAGGATCGAAGTGTTCGTCTTCCATGAATCCAACATAATCAGGGCCGACTTTTGTTCTCCTTTGACTTGGACCGCATGATCGATAATAAACTGATTTCATATCATTTTATCTAATACACAAGATAGATATTGCAAAATAGGTACTTTTTCATAATCAGTCTTATTTTTTGTGTTATCATCAAATTTCTGTTAGAATTCAGTCGCGAAACGAACGTGAAGATGTAAACATCTAACAAAATATAACTATTTTGTATATATTTTAATTCGGAGTATCTAATTCATACGAAAACAATTACTAATTAAAAAAAATAGATAATGAGCCGATAAAAAAATAAGATAAGAAAAGAAGAAGATGTAACACAATTAAAAATTTTGTTCTAAATTAAAAAAAAAAGAAAGTGTTTAATTATAAATTAGAATTTGATGTAATTTCATGAAATTTCAATCAAAATAACAGATTATTTGTAACGTGTTCAGGTGTTAAAGTTAAAAAAATCTTAAATCAAAGATAAAATTATCAATAAATTAAAATAATAGTAGTTTCGAAAAAATGTGCAAATGCAGATTTTGTTGTTGTGGTCGTTCAACAAGTGTCATCGTTGTTGGATTTTATTCATTGGTATGTCATCTTACAATGAAATCTTATTAATCATCGTTAAATGTCTGATAAATGGTTTTTTTTTTTATCAAAAAAAATAGATAGTAATTTATGATATCAGATAAGATTAATTTGTTTCAGGCCTTCAAAGGTTGTTTCAATTATTGGGTCCCTCTGATCTGAGAGTTCATTCTAAAAAAAATAAACAAGCTACTGATAGTTAACCACATTTTATTTAATTGTTTATTTTTTACAGTGCTGTGCAAATATGGCACTCTATTTTACAACTGAATTTCAATGAATACACATTTTATTTTGGTTACTTTATAACAAATGTACATTTTTTTTAATCAAACACTGATAAACGATTGATAACAATGCTTAATTGTTTTCATTATGTTTATCACACATACGTACGAAATTTTTATTTTAATAAAATTCTTTTGTAAACATAGTTGAGTCATTAAATTAATTTAAATTTTCAGATACAAAATGGATTGTACTTGATTGCAGCTGTACTAGCAATTCTTGTACACAGATGTAAAATGAATATGGATGGGGATCCCATATCATATATTATGTATTTGGCGTACTTTAGAGGTGAGTTTAAACTTAAAACTGAAACTGACATGTAAATGTAATTAATTTTTAAATACAGATATTGGTTGTGACCCGAAAATTGATTGGCAGAAACTAGGAATCAATACAAATGTAACAATTCAGCCGATATTTGAAAGTGAGAAAACAGAGCCTACTTCTCGTACACACTTTTTATCACTTTTTTATGCTGGGTTAAGTCTGCTATGGTTCATTTCTTCAATGTTAATGATATGTAAGATTAAGTTTTTGTTCGTTTTGTTAAGATAATGAAGAATGTGATGAATTTTCAGTTGGAACGTGTTCATCTTGTTCTCGTAACAAATGTGGACATTTTATTAGATTTCAACCATGGATTTTCTTTTGTATTTGTAACATTGTACTTGATATTATTGCCTCATACTTTTATTATACTGATATGAAAAGTACTAGTAGTGTATTAGGTATTGTTCAATGGATGGAAATCGCTAATGTTGGTCCAATTGTGGAATTTTTAAAGCCATACGATTATGATACACATTACACACAACTTCCATCATTGTTAATGGGTTTAATTTCATCACGATTTATTGTATTCTTTTTGTTCAATATTTGGTTCTTGTTAATTATCACAGGGATATGGTACGAAATTCTAAATGATATGGGAAAGAAAACTCGATCACGCAACCAAGTCGTAAATCTTACCGCAGATGAGGTAACATCACAAGCAGTAGCCAAAGATAATCATGGTTTTGAAAGTGAGGAAACTGACTTAACTTCATCAGAATTGCCTGAAAATCATCAAAGAAATATTCCATTAAATGAAAATTACGTACGAAGCATTTCTGAGTATCAAACTCCCGAATTCGATGATGAATTGGAACGACGTTTGAAAAATTACCAAGTTACCTCAGCAACTATTCCACCTGTAGATTACAATGTAGAAGAAAAGCCGGTTCAAGAAGATGACAACCAAAAGCATGTCAAAGATCTGCGTCTGTCATTGCAGCAATCAATTGAACATAGTCCATCGGCACCAGTTGCCCATCTCTATGCCAGTTCAGATCGTGAACGAATTATTGAAGAAACTGAACGTAGGAGTGTTTCACCTACACCAGGTCAACCAGTCTCACGTAGCAGCAGTTTCAATACAGCTGCTCCACCAGAACTTCGCAGTCAATTGCCCTGGTCATACTTCAAACGAGATGAACCTCCAGCTGTTCCAAAAAAACCTGGATTACCTGTTGTGCCTGAACCGGACTACATGGATGAGGTGAAAAGTCATACAGTGCGATCGGCAAACAGTGAAATTGGTGGTAAAGTAACCAGCGTTTAAATTTCGTGTCATGTATTGTAGGTTTAGTTTTAAAATCATTCTAACATTATACAATTTTTTTAACTACTATTGCACTTTATCTACCCATATTTTATAAATAACCAGTCATCTCCATTAAACAATGTATTTTACAATGAAACCAGTCGTCTCCATTTTTCATATTTTCACAAAGTGCAGTAATAGTTGAAAGTTATTTTGAATGTAAATTTACACTAATTTTCATTTTTTTTTACAGTTTGGAGTGGAGATACGCTTGTTGTCTGATTCAATTCTACAAGAGTGCCATTTTAATTTAAAGACACAAATTATCTATTTCATTATTATAAAGAAGAGATCAAATTTTGTAAATATTTATGAAAAAAAAGTTCATGTACAAAAAAATAATATTTTTTATATTTCTTAAAATTTTACTTTGTCATAATACATTCAATATTTGTACCGATGGCACCTTGTTTGATAAGTTTTTTATTAATTTCTTTCCAAATATTACTTCTTTCTTCAAGCATCTCCATATTTCCTATGATGTATAATCCCTCTTTGGCACGTGACAAGGCCACACAAACTCTATTCCGAGTTCCAACGAATCCGATAATTCCTTCATTGTTACTTCTCACAAGGGAGAGTAAAATTATTTTGTTTTCCTCACCTTGAAAATTATCTACAACCGCAATCTTTACAGATTTCAAAATAGGAGACCGTTCAGTCCGAATGTTGTTCATTAAAGTTCTTTGTCCTTGATACATTGTTAAAATTGTGATATCTTCTGGATTATTTCCTTGTCGAATTAAATACTCACATAAATCAATCATAAAATTTGCTTCAAAATGGTTGGTTTTACTGACTTCATTGAATTTCTCTCCTTTATTTTCAAGATTTTGATGTGACACAAAGTACAAATTTCGTGACATACCTTTTACATTAGGATAAGTCAGCACGTTTGGAGCATCAATTAAATCTGGATAAATTGTGTCACGAATAAGTTCAGCGATTTCAGGACGCATTCGATGTTGCTGTTTCAGTTGAACGTAATTCATGTCGTTGTTGATCATGCGTTCAAATAGAGAGATATTCATTTTTAGGGTTTTCGCCATGCGATACACGCTTGTACTTGGTCTTAATTGGTAATGATCACCAATTAAAATTACTTGTTCGGTCTTGGGAGTCAGAGATGCAACAATATGGGATTCTAAAATCTCACCGGCTTCTTCAATGATCACTAAAAAGAAAAAAAAATTTAATCAGTAAATTTTTTATCGAACTTCGTCAAAATTACCAATTGGAATTTCCAAAAGTTCCAACAATGCATGACACCGTGCCGCAAAAGTAGTTGTCATACCAAAGACTCGCTTATCTCGAATTCTCAAGAAAGTTTGCAGTTGATTTAATTCAAATAACTTTTTCGATACTGATAACATTTTTGATTGAACTTTTTCCAAATCCGTTTGACTTACAGTCTCTTCACTACGTTGCAATTTGATGAATTCATCACTGATCTGTATTTGTTCTTGCTTCGTCTTCCACCACAGTTGTTTGAATGCTGCATCAACCAAATGATCTCGATTCATGCCAATTTCCTTAAATGTATATTTTTGCATTATCTCACTTTTTGATTGATCTCCAAATCGTATTATCTCATCAGTTTCCTTCAATACACCGGTCAATGTTTGATCTAAAGCGTGATTTGTATAACAAACAACCAAAATCTTTTCTTTTGTATGCTTAAGTAAAGTCAAAAGAATTTCTAATCCAATATGAGTTTTTCCAGTTCCAGGAGGGCCTTGAATCAGTGAAAATTCTTGGGTTAACGCTCTCTTGTAAGCTTCCATTTGTGCATCGTCTAATCCTAGCTTTTGTCCTGCTGAATAGGTATCTGGTTCTACAATATTAAAGTTTTGACCCTTGTATTTAATATTAGGGTGCTTGATGCGGCTTAGATACGAGGGTGGAGGAGGTCTTTGAGACACATTTACATCAACAATATATTTTTTCATGGGAATGGTAAAGCCTGATGTATTTGATAGGACATTAAAAACACGATTATATGGCTCAAAGTATGTAACTGGTTCAATTAGGGTCAGTTGCCCATCAAATATTTTATGTCCAGCTGTACATTTCACAATTGATATTGGAATTATTCCTGATTCCTTTAATGAGTTCTCATATGGTAATATTGTAGCCAATATAAAGTCATCAAGGGTTCTGATATTACTGGTAAAAATTAATAAGGCACCTGGTAAGAATCTCTTCTCTTGATACATATTCGCTTTTTTCCTCCTTGGATTTTCGTTATACTTCAAATCCACATATTCTCGTACAGTTAAGGAATATTCATGACCCAATTGAACTCTCGGCATAACATAAATCGAATCAACGCGACCTTCATGTAATTTATCTCCATAGAAATCATTGTATAAAGCAAGACTTTCTCGAATTGAGGCCACAAAATCTTCCTTCAGTAATTCCATGTGAAGTTGCCGATACTCTGTCGTACTTGAAAATGCTCCTTTTACAATATTTGGTTGAATTTCCATTTCAACATCGTTCAATAAATCTTCTTTTGTTGGTAATATACTTGTAGTAACTGATTCAGGTATATCGTCTAAAAATACAATAAAATCACTCCAAAATGTCACATCTGCTCCTTTTCGTTTCATTTCACAAGATCCAATTAATTTAAGACAATCACGAACATCTTTTTTAATTTTATCAAATCTTGAAAGAACTTTGGCAATAGAAATCAAAGCTTGATGAAACTCAACAGAATTGGATGTCACCTCACTGACAAATTTGGATAAGTGAGTCCAAAATGAGGTAATACTCTTAATTTCTTCCATCATCACAAGTTTATGTTCTTCAAAAGGGGACTCACATGTATGCTTTAAGGCAAGACAAGAGGCGACAATCACAGCTTTATTCAAATTTTTCATTTTCAATGACTGGATGAAATCAAGTTTTAAGTTGTTCAGTTCAGTAAAAGCTCTCATAGGTGACATTTTTGCAATCGCACTTAATTTACTAAGCGTAATTTTAGGTTTCACTTTTTCCAGTTCCAATTCTGTTGTTGACATCCCGTGTTTTTGACTTTCAGCTTTGTTATAATGACCATCTGACTCAACTGAAATAATATTTAATTTAAAATCAGAATCAAAGAAATTAAAAAAATTACCATTTTTCATAAGATTATAGAGACGCTCTTTATCAACAGAAGTGCCCGGCATTTCAGTATCATTAGGTTTTTCAATTTTATCTTGACTTGATTCTGTTTTGAGATTAAGTGTAAAACTTTCTATATCTTTCTCCCACCATTCTTCCTCCGAATCACTCATTTTAAAGTTAATAGAATTATTTTTTAAATAAATTTCATACGTAGCATAAAAAAATTGTTTGTTGACAAACCAAAAATCAGCTGATTCAATGACATTTGAAGGCAAAAAATAACAAAAAATTTCATCATTCATTTTTTTTCCAATGAAAACATAAACATGGATCCAAATACTCCACCTCCGATGCAACAAAAAAATCCTTTGGTAAATATAAATATTAAGTCTTGAATTAGGATTTTTTTTCAATTTCTCTTGTTATAGGCAAATTACCAATTTAGTTCTGATGAATTACGAGTTTTACGAGAGTGTAATAGAATTTCATTTTATCAACGTAGTCTACCATTTGCCGGTATTTTGGGATCACTTACATACTATGGTGTGAAAAGTGGTTATTTAACTGGGAATCCAAAATTTGGTGCTGCTCCAAAGGTAGCTGTTGCAATTGCCATTGGGTATTTTGTTGGAAAAGTTAGTTTCCAAAACCAATGTGCTCAAATGATCATGAAACTTCCCAATTCAAAACTTGGTGAAATATTGAGACAAAAACAGAAGGGAGCATTTTATGGCCAATTATCACCTGATCAAGGTTTTGGTTCTGGTATGTCCTTGCAACCGTTTTCCTCATTCACCGATAGTTACAGTGACGAAGAGGCAAAACGAAGTCAATCATCTGTGCTTGATTTGGATGAGTCGCGTCCAGTAATGAAAGGTCTTGATGATGTTTATAGACCGAATTTAGATTCACCACCAATAGCAAATTATGATGACTTACAACCAATCGAACCGAAACCAGGTGTAAGTTATGAAGAGTTACGTAAAAGAAATCGAGAGGAATTTTATAAGAAACAAAATCAACCATTACCAGCGCAACCTCCTGCAAATGCACCTTTGTATAAACCACCACCCGTGGTAAGAGAGAGACAACCATCAGTGTTAGATGATTCCGGTTTTGATCAAACTGCAACTACTGAACCACGTAGGAAAAATAAGTATGGTGATGTTTGGACATAAAATGAAAAAGTGCATTTATTGGAAGAAAATGGCAACAAATTAATAAATTTAGTACTGCGATTGTTATGAAATAAATGAAAGTTTAAATAAATTTAAAGGACAATTTATTGTCAAAATAATTTTCAACGCTTAAGATTATTACAATTGAACTCTTACTTCTACGATTATAATAAATTTGTACTTCAGTCTCTTGTAGGACATTGTAAATGAACTTTCATAAGGAACTTTCGATGATTCGAATCACAAAATAAGGTTTTTTTTTGTATAACATTTCAAATATTAATTATAGATTTCTAAGCAGAATTTCAATGATAAGTACAATTTAGTTTTTACTTATCTCAACAGTCTTCAATTTCGTCAGTCTTTTTGATGAATTTGTATTTACTCAATTCAATAAGTAAATCTTTAAACACATATGGATTCATATTTTTGCCCAATAAATGCAGTATGAAAAAGTCACCCAATGATCCATTATTTGTAGCACGTCGAATTTGTCCCAAGCTAATTTCATGAGTTTGTGCCTTCAAAATATAGATGCGAAGACAACTTGAACAAGCAACAACACAACTCCAAATTAAACTTAATGTTGCAACAATAACCATGAGTAACAACCAAAAAAATAAGAAAGTAAATATTTTTTCATTGACCATGTTGAGTGGCAATAAGCAGAGAGCATCAAGTTTTTGCAATGATCCAGATGCACCATAATTGATGAATTCACATTTTGCCATCCGAGGGAAGATCTTGGCGGTTTGTTCAACATACGTGTCATAATCGAAGGGATATAACGCAGCCACAGCATGATAATATTTGGTCCAAAATCCTGAAAAAATTATCTCTATAAACCAAATGTTTATGATCTGAAATTAGAGGAAAATATATTGAATTATGAATTTCATTGCAAAAACAAAATACTAACAGACACAATAAAAAGTATCACTTGACAAATGAAATACTTTAAGGCATATAACATGTGTGTACTTCGAATTCCAGACCATACAAAGTAACCCACAATTTCTGCTCGTCGTTCGGTTGTCCAGTTCTTTTCAAATAATGGAACATCCAAACCATCACACAACTGCTTAACGCGTCCATTCTCCCAAATTTTCCACAAAACCGATGGAAATGAAAATGATGCAGCTAATCCAAAGTACACCAAGATTAACCATTGATAATATCTCAAGTAAATTCTTTCACCAGTCAATGGTCCAGTAATGTATCCAATTGAAGCAGTTTTGTTTGTAACAATACCTATTTAAAATGTTATTTCTAAAATGATTCGGGCAGGGGATCAAAAAATTCAACAGTACCTGTAAATCCTTTCTGGACATATAAACCCATAACCCAACAGTAACTTTCGATACTATCCTTCCTAATACTCCCAACATCACTTCCACAATCAATTGGACTTCCAAAAAACTGATTCAAGGTCATCAGTGCCACAAAGAACAAGAGAATTCCAACATTGAGACGACATAGTAACTTAAATGGCCAATTTGTTGTATTCAAATTTCGTCTAACCAAATAAACTTTAATTGGTTTAAGTGAATTTAACATTTCCAATGAATGTTTGAATATTAATTTTAATTTAAATTAATCTTTTTTATGATTTTTTTGTTCTTTATTAATTATTTTTTTGTTTCATCAAGTTTTTTCTTCAATTTAACGCGTGGTCATTATAGCGGTACATTTCTTTTCAAATTTACAACGAAGGAAATGAGGGGGAAATTCATTTGAAATTGAGATAAGAAAATTTCACAGCCCTGCCATCATATTCAAATTTCTGACAGTTATAAACTTGAATTGAACACGTGGTATGCCGAATTTTTAGATGCTTGTGGTTTATAATGAAATAAAAATAAATTTTAATAATTTTCAAATAATTTTTTTATTTAAAATACATTTTATCTGCATATTTTTATAATAATTTATGTGTATTTTATTCAAATTTAATATTTTTTATTCAAATTTAATAAAAATTATAACCTTTTGATTACTTTTTATTTTTATTCAATGATGAGAAGCAAACATGTATATTTTATTTGGCATATTTATAAATGTATTTACTCATTTTTTTATGTACAAAGTTTATTTTTATTATAATTATTGATTGAAAAATAATTTTTATAAAATATAAATTTCATATCATTGAATTGGAAATGATTTGAAATATGGTAACATAAACTTAAATTTAAATTGATAAAAAATACATTGATGGATTTCATTTGTACAGAGCATTCGGGACTATTTTTGTTTTTTTATTTTATTTTCACTGTTATGGTTGAATTTTCATTTAAGACTGTATAAGGCAAAAAATTTCTGACGGAAGTTTTTGCTGTTCATATTATTTTGTATTGTTTTTTAAATTGACTGTTCTAGAAAATCATGCATAACTTAAAAAATTACATCAATCATTTTGATTTTATCTTTTTATGAGTGATTTACAATAAATTTATCTACAATTAAGATTTTTTTTACATTTATGTTTTTTTTTATATAAATATTTGTATTTATAACACACAATTTTCATTGAATTATTTTATAAAATCTCTAGTCTCTTATCGTGGCTCAAATAATGACATTTCCAAACAATTTATTAACTTATCAGCCCGTTTTTCTTCTCTAAAAATCCATAACAATACTTTATCTTTGTTAATGAAATCTAAATGTAAATTCTTCTGAGGATTATTTTTAAGGATTAAAGTTTTATTGATATTCGTCATCACTACTCAAAAGCATGGTCTTTTCATTATAATTTTGACTAATTGTCGAAACTTTTTGGGCACCTGGCATGAATTTCCGTTGACTTCCTAATGTGGGAGGAGCAATATATCCTTGATGTGCTTGTGCATTTCCAGCAGTCCCAGTTCCTGTAGTTCCAGTCGAATTATGATGTGGATCTTCAGGGTCATATGATGAAATTCGGATTCCACGAGCTCCTTTACCACCTGGTTTATATATAAAAAAAAAAAATGTTTTAACATTAACTTCACTTCTTCTTATACGATTAATTGCAATAAGCTAATTTTTCAATGGAATACTTACAAAATGTCATATGTACAAAAATAAAATAACTGACTCAAAATTTTCAGGCATATTCATTCCAGCTATTATATGAAAAACAAGCATAAAATTTCATTTAAAAAAAATATACATTACCTTACAATTCTCATTGTCTCTCGACGTCTTCAAAATTAAAATTAATTGATATTTTAGACGTTAAATTACATTTATTTTTATTATCTTAATCAATGCATCCATTAAAATTACATCCAATCAACGTCAATTTTTACAAATTCTTATCAAGTTATGTATATAATTTTAATATTAAAACTAATAAATAGTTAAAATTAAAGCTTATTACTGATGAAACAGATAAAAATCCAGCTTTTAATTTTGATAAAAATACCAAACATTTTAGCGTGATCGATGAAAACCTCATTCTATAATTCGACTAAATCCAGTAAATTGGGATAAAGTTCGGTATTTTGATCAAATATTTAAATATATTTTTTTTAAATGGTACGTTGATAATTAACATTTTTAATAGATAAATTTTGATGAAGTTTATTTCAAATCAGAAAATAAAAATTTTATGGACATGAAAAAATTTGTATGGGAATTTCATAGAGATAAGTCCAATAGAAAATTAAATAAATTACTAAAGTTTTATGTACAAAATAAAAATAAAAATAAAAATTGTGGCTTTTTTTTTCTTTTAATTAATAGCCAAGTTTATATCCAAAGTATAAATTAATAATATTATGTAAAACAAAAATGCGCAGTCTATCTGGCTTTCGTTATGCTGGTTAAATTTAATTTTATTGAATAAAAACTTAGACACTAATTTTTTGTTTCACAATCTATACGTCACATTCCTTCAAAATATCTTCATAATAGTTTATCACGTATAATTCAATCATAATAATAAATTTCTTCTCAACTTTACTCGTCTAACTATAACTAGTATTAGAGACCTTATAATCTTTCATATGGTTGGGGTGACACGACCTCTGTAAAGACATTCGATGATAAGAAATTAAAATGGGATTTATGATTCAAATTTATTTTTCTACAATTTACAGAGAAAATTTGTGTTAGTGACGTATTTAAAACTTATTTTGCTTGCAAAAGGTGAGTTTTAAGGTAATTTCAGATGAAAAAGCCATCAAATTCTACATTTAATTGATTTTTTTTATTCCAGCACCAGATATATCAAATTATTTACCATTATCGTCTTACGATTTATCCCCATTTTATACGTGATTTTAAATTGTAAATGTTAGTGACAAAAATTGATTGCATATTTTTTAAATATTTTTATCATTTTCCGATAGTTAAAGTGTTATTAGTGAAATTTAAAGTTCAATTTTCATGCACTTAGATAATATTTTAGTTTAAATGTTTTTAATTCTAATTCTAAACATACATTTTTAATTAATTTTTTATTTTTTTAATGATTCCAAATGGTTATCATGCAAAGTTGTTTTTCATGCAATATGTTAGTATTAATTTTGTTTAATATTTGAATTTATTTAACGATATAATTTTATTACTTTTTTTTTAAATATTATTTTCAAGCAAATATTACATGCATTTCCAAATTTGTCTAATAAAATCTTTCGTGCTTACCAGAGCTGTATTGAGTGTATTGTTGATATTGTGGGTGGAAATTGTGAATGGCGTCAGTCATGATGTCTTTTGGATTCATTGTTTCCTGTAAAAATTGATTTTGAATTAAGATTCTTTATAAAAATAATAAGTTTCATTGAAATTACCTTTAAACTGCTTGAAATTGATTGCATGGTCACTGATCGTCCTTGGGCATCGGTCATTCCACATTGAGCATAAACCTTAATATAATTTTGACAAATAAGTTTCTTCATTTTGTTTTAATTTAATTTTCATCATTTGATTTTTACCTGATATGGGAATGCATATCTAAGAGCAATGGCCGCAAACAACATTTCAATGCAAATCAAAAAGTTCTGATAACCAGCTGAGACAGTACCTGCATCGGTATGTTGTCCATCGGGACTCACAATTGATGAAATTAAATTTGCCTTTTCAAGGATGGCCAAACCAACACCCTGCCAAAATGATAAAAAGATGACAGATTTGATGGTGCAAAATTTAAGTACGGGCTCAAAGGGTGTCAAGAGATCACGTGTTGCAAAATAGAACAAATATAGTCCATATAAGGCAAGTGAAACGGAAAAATTGTAGATGATTGTTGTGTAAATGTAACCTCCAGAGATACTGTAATAAGTGCAAAGTAAATAAAACGTAATAATAAAAAAAAGAATACAAATTATCTTACTCCCAATCACCATCATGATAATGTCCGAATGCTTGAAGGAAAATAATGATAAAAGCCATCAATGGTTTAACGAGGCAAAATTGTAATGTGGCTTGTTTGCAAAATCTCAAAAATCCAATTGTATAAGTTTTGCCTGAGAGACAACATGTTCCATATAAACATGATGATTTGATTGGTTTTCCACGAATTTCAGACATGATATTTCCCTCACCACCCAAATATTCGTAGCATAGTGATAAAAAGTTGTAAATAACAAATGCTAATGTGAAAAGAAAAAAAACAGTAAATTTAATTATAATTCAATTTTTGAACCTTAATTTTTTACCTTCATAACAGTCTCTTACGGTGAAAAAATATATATAAACATTTTGTGAGTTGAAAAACAGTAGACTGATCCAAGAGTATGTTGCATAGATGGGCACGATAAATAATATTCTTACAATCCATCGTTGTTCCGTTGGATTTGTGTACCATCTTAAATGTTGATAAATCTGAAATGGAAATGAATTTTAAATTAGATAAGATGGAAAAAATAAAAATACATTTCAACAAATAACCAGGCGTTTCCACCATATATTTGCACTCAAACTCAAAATTCAAGTCGTATTATCAATTAATATGATACCTTGATATGAATTTAAAATGACACTGATAAACCATAAAAGCTGATAACAAACTAATATGACAAGGAATTCATATTCAAACATGACTAGAACTTGATTAATCATACTGTGATAGGAAAAACGTCATTCGAAAAAGGATGTCCGTTGAAGATCACGTTTCCTTCATATTATTCATAGGATTTTATGTGTTAGTTTTTTTCAGTCATTCCTAAACTTTCACTGAATCGGTTCAAAATGTTGCCACTGAAACATATTTCTGAGAATCCGAGTGATGAAGAAAAAAACTTAATAAAAATAAGTTTGAAACCCACCGAGGTAATTACAAATTAAAGAAATTTCCTTTGAGAATAATTTAGAAATTTAAATTCAAAGGTATTTTTCATGATATCAGCTCAATTATACACATATGAGAAATTGTTGAAAAATTATTGTTTTTTGAGCTCAGGTCAGCTTTACTTAGGAAAACGGGAAAATAATGTTTTCATCATGGGACTTTATCATCCTTTGAAAAGAATGAATGAATGGGAAGAAGAAATAAATTTCGATTTTACTTTGACTAAGTTTAAAGAAACCATGGTAGAATTTAAAGGGAAGGTAATTTTTTGAATAGTATAGATATTTTCTTTTTTTGAACTAAGTTTTATTAAATAATAAGCGAAATTCGGTAAGACTTGGTTTTGGTTCTGCACAAGATTGTCAGTCATTTTGTGATGAATTCGATAAAATAAGAAGTGAGGTGACTTTTTCTCCAAATCAAACATTTTTCAACGAAAATGATGATAATAACTATGCTGTACTTGAAGTAGAGTACAATGCAGAGGATCATTATTATTCACCTATTGATGAATTAGGTTGCAAGGACAAACAATCTTTGTCAAATAGTTCATCAAATGAACAGAAAAAAAATAAAACAATTTTTATGACGGTTGCCTCTCTTTTTCGATCGAAATCGAAAAATAAAAAGCAGGAACAAGAGCATGAAGAAATGGATATAGGTTC
This sequence comes from Culicoides sonorensis, assembly GCA_900002565.1. Lineage (NCBI taxonomy): Eukaryota > Metazoa > Arthropoda > Insecta > Diptera > Ceratopogonidae > Culicoides > Culicoides sonorensis. The sequence continues at coordinate 531,025 of LN483448.1, read as the reverse complement.
ACCCATGCCAGGAACATTCAAGCATATTGTTCATTGTAGCTTTGCTGGCGACACTTTCAATATAAAGGGTTGGGATGTTGGTGTTGTCAAAGGTTTAATGGAAACTGCTCAACATCGTCCGAAAACGTTCCTAGAAGAGTCCGTAACCAAATCAATACTTGACGAACAGTTAATAAATGATGAAATTATAACGGAGTCAAGCAATAAAAAAGCAGAAGATGAGAAAAAACCGAATGAGTCGATTACAAAAAAGGAGCATTACGTTCGTTTACACACTCCAAAGACAAAACCAACAGAAATTGAAAATCGTAATTTTGAAGATACGACAGTTAAGTCACTTATTCCACAGACAAAGCCATCCTTGGCAAATAAACCTGATGTCATGACAAAACCAAAAATTCTTAATAAGCCAGTTAAATCAGAAAAACCAACCTTGAACCAACTTCAAAGTGTCGTTCCTGTTAGATCATTCACTCCTGGTATTCATAGTGGTCTACCTAGCGTACGTGTCAATAATGGAGCTCCTTTAAACTATATTGACGAATTTAAAGAGCGATCCCAACAAAGAAACGTAAGTCACATTTCAATGGCTCACGATCATGCTCTACCTATGGTTAGTATATAAATTTTCAAATATTTTGCGTAATTAATTAATCTACATTTTACTCATTCAATTAGAAATCGCCAAAAACACCAAAAGGTCTTAATAATAATCCTGCTACCAATTTCCTTGAAGAATTTAAGAAACGACCTCAATTGAGAAAAATTGGTCAACCTTTGGTATCACCCAAAAGTAACATTTCTGAAAATCAATTCAATGACCTTGCAACAGCCATTCGCAAAACTGTAATGCAAAGAAACCTAGCAGTTCAAGGAGTTGACGATCCAGTGTCTGACGAAGAAGATAAAAATAATTTCTCTCGAAATAAATGGAATTGAAATGATATCATATCCTATGTTCTCTAGTTCCGTTAGAATATTTTATAATTATTCAGTTATGTGAAGACCTTCAATGTAAATAGTTATAATTATAATAAAAAAAAAATCAAACAGTATAAAGTATATTTGCTATTTTCATCTCAAAATGACTCATTGGAGGAATTATAGTCCATATCTCAGTGATGAAGAAAAATTAGTTGTTATTAAAAGTGTAGAGACCGAAGTAGAATAATTCATAATAAATTATATAGAAATCGCTGACCCTTAATTTTTCAGGTACTTTGCATGACAATTGCTCAGATATACACTTGCGAGAAATGTATGAAAGAATACGGTCTTCTTAGTACAGGCGTACTCTACCTTTCAAAGGAGAATGATAACATTTTCAAGATGGGTCTTTTCCATCTCTTGAAGAACTTAAATGAATGGGAGGAAGAAATTTACGTGGAAATGACATTAAATGAAGTTCATAAAAAGGCCTTACAATTTGAAGCGAAGGTAAGAAACATTTTTCCTAAAATGATATAGAAATTTTTTTTATCTTAATTTTCATAGAAAAACATGGTTTTATTGAATTTTGGCTTTGAAGAAGACTGTCAACTTTTTTTAAGAGTTTTTGATGAAATTAAATATCAAATGCAACCTATTACTAATGATGAACAATTTGATCTTGATCCTGACAATTATGTTGATATACGAAAAATTGATGATGTCTATTATTCAAAAATTACTGAAAATCAGTATTCTTCTATTACACAAGATACCAGTCAAATTTATACTCCAACCTTTGATGAGACTGATTATGATAATCCTGACGAATTTATGAGAAAACCTTCAAATAAGTCCAAAGAGAATCGAAAATTTGCCATTGGAAAAGTTTTCTTTTTTCTCAATAAAAAAAGTAAAACGAAAAAGAATCCCAAAAAAATTGAAAAATCCATGATAAGTGGTCCCGATCCAGATTCATTTGATCATAAGGTACATGCAGGATTTGGAACAAATGGTTTTCACATTGAAGGAATGGATATGAATACATTCAATAAGCTGATAGAAAATATAAAATGTCCGAAGAGTGAATCAATTGATCGAAGTGTCAGTACACCTAATCTGTCTAGACCAGTAACATGCATTGATCAATTATTAGACGGTGCTATTAAGGAAGAACCAACAGATGAAATATCTGAGGATGAATCTCCAGCGCAAAATACAAATTTAACAAGGAGTTCTTCAATGAAAGCAGATGTTCAGCCAAAACGTTATACATCAATGGACTTGAAACCTGCAGTTTTAACACCAAAACCGAAAATCCTACCAAAAAAACCAGAAGTTTTAGTAAAACCAAAAATTACGAAAAAACCTGAACTTGCAGTGAAACCAAAGCCAAGAATTAACCAAAAGCCTCATATGGTCAATGAAGATGATATTAAAAAACCTATTAAATCCAATAATGTACCCCCACCACCTCCACCATTAGTTCCATTAGATATTGAAGGTGAACAAAAAGGTCCTGGAACTGTAAGATTTAACCTAAATTTGTTTTATCACTTAAACATGTTTACGGTATTTAAACTTCTTTATCTAGAAAATGCCAACCATTACAAAGAAAAGCAATACGAGTGCTCCTGTTAATCTTCTCGCTGAAATTCAAAAAGGAACTCTACTGAAAAAAGTTGATCAAAATTCAATGAAAAAGCCCACAGTTTCAAATGACATTCGCTCAGTTTTAATAAAACGTATTGGAGCCATTCAAGGTATTGGTGATCAAGAATCTGATGAAGAGGATAAAACTTATTTTGGTCCAGGTGACTGGTAAAATGAAATAAATGAAACATGAGTAATTTTTTTTGTAGTTTATCAAGTTTACACAACTTCCTTTTGAATAAATTCATGTTTGATATGACATTCATTATTTATCTTCCTTAATACATGGTTTTTAATTCAATTTAGTCATAAGCTTGCGTTCCTTGGTTAGAGTCTCATTACGAAATTTAAAGAACGGGCGTATTTATGATTCAATCCAAGAAATTTAGTAGTCACTTGAGTGATGAGGAAAAGTTTCTTGTTCTTAGAAATTTACGATCTACTATGGAGGTAAATTTTGTGATAAATAAGTCGAGAAATACTTTTCTAAAAAAGGGGCTACTCTCTCGTTCATTCAGATAACTTGCATGACAATCGCTCAGATTTACACATGTGAGAGATTTATGAAGAAATTTGTTCATTTAACAACCGGAGTTCTGTATTTAGCAAAAAAAGAAAAAATATTCAGTATAGGATTATTTCATCTAGTCCAAATGTTGATTCAATGGGAAGAGGAAGTGTATCAGGAAATGACGTTAACTGAGATAAATTCGAAAGCACTTTGCTTTGAAGCTAAGGTGAGTCAATAAAAATTCACTGGAATGTTTGAAAGATGCTTATTTTATGAAATGCAGAGAATTATGGTCCTATTAAATTTCGCATTTGAAGATGATATGGCATTATTTTTGCATGAATTTATTCAACTAAAGACTGAAATGGAAAATCCTGATTATGGTTACTATACCATGTTTACTGAGACTCGTGGTGAGAAAAAACCAGTAAAGTATAAGTTTCCAAAAATGTCCTTATCACTGACAAAGATGAGTAGTAAAAAAAATAATATACGATCAATCAGTAATCCAAATATTGAAACATTTAAACACGAAGTTCATGCGACTTCTAAGGGAACTTCTTTTATTATCGAAGGAATGGACATGAATGTGTTTGATGAGTTGATCAATAAGACAGGAGTTGAATCTGAAGTTAAATTTAAATTATCTATTTTTGCATTTCAAATATCAGTCCATTTTTTCAGATCATTCATAAGGAACAAATTTCTAAAACTTATAGTGAAGATTTAAAAATGGATCGATGTGTTAGCACACCAGAAATTCCATCACGAAAATGTAGTGAAACGTTACCAGCTCCAAAAATTAAGTATTCATACTATGAACGTATCAATAAGCATCTCAAACCGAATCGAAATAAATCTGACCCTCAAATTCCATCATTGATATCTGAAAATGGTCCAAATTTGCCTTTTCTACCACCAAAACCAAAAATTGTTCAATCGAAACCAAATTTGCTTGAAAGTCCTAAAATGAGTCCAAAAACTAAACCAAAGGTGTATCCAAAGCCTTTAAAAGGGCCACAACCTAATGAAGATCAAAATAGTTTAAAAAATTTAGAGAAAAAATTAGAACAAGATTTACAAAACTTAAGGCAATTAATCGCTCCTCCACCACCACCACCAAAACTTTCAATTCCAGCGCAGGAAAATGTAAGACTCATCATTAAATTATATTAAATTTCATGCTAAATTTGCTTTTTTATCAGGATACCTCAAGAGCAACTGGTCAAACAGATCTCCTGGCCGAAATCCGTCTTGGTCCGAATCGACTTAAAAATGTAACTAAAAATCCTTTAACAAAACCAAATACAAGTTCTGATATCAATGAAAGTGGCATTGGAAGTGTGCTTCGCTCAGCGCTAGAAAAACGTTCTCTAGGAATTCAAGGCAATAACGATTCAGAATCAGATGAAGAAGATAAAACGTATTTCAGCCGATGTGAGTGGAAATAATCCGTCAAAATAGTTTCAATTTCTTTTGTTCGTTTAAAAAAAGCAAAGAAAAAAGTAAATAAACTGTAAATTAGAAGGTCATTGATTTAATTTATTGTTTCCGAACTAATTTGTTTTCATTTTACACTACAATGAATTTTCTCACCACATGCATTAACATACATGTGTTTATAAAATCGTTATTAAGGTGTGCCTTTGAATTAAGCAACAAAACTTTTGTACATGATTTTCTTTTATAAATTATAATAATCGCTCAGATTAGATTCAAAATGAAGGAATCAAAATGATGGCGATTAATACTCTTAATTCTAAAAATATCGATTGCAGTTTAATTTCATGGTTCCTTATCGTATGCATAAAACATTGGCGATCAAAAGTCTGGTACAAAACTTTTAAACTGTTTTCCTTTTAATTTTTCATGATATTTTATTTATAGAAGCCATTCAATTTATTTCATTGAATCACATTTTTCTTTTGATTCAATGAAATAAAATTTTATGAAAATTGGAAAATAAATTTGACTCGAAATTCTCAAAAACATGAATAACATTCTCTTGTGTAATGTTTTTTTTACATTATTTTTGACCCCATTTCGTTCATTAACCTAATATTTCATCGTATTTCTACAATTCTTCACATTCATCATACACTTTGTTCCATTTAATTTTAAATTTTTTCAAGTCATTTACTTTGAAGTCATGTTTACGATCGTATCACATTCAATCTTGTGGTTTGTGTCTACACAGTCAAAGAAAAAAATTAAAATTACATAAGATAATTGCATTAAAATAAGTAAAAATTGTTTACACAAAGTAAGTTAGTATTATTTTCAATCTGGTTTCATTTTAATTTCAGATTAAAATACTTCGTTGAGAATGAAAAAAACTCGATTTAATTTTTATTGTAATTGATGAATGGCATCATCGTTGACGCTTCAAATTAATATAAATTTTGATTTTAACTTTCAAAAATCGCAACATGATTAGTGATTTTTTTCTTACACATTAGCGGACAAACCAGATTAGTAGAGACAAGTGAACGAGTATTTCAAGTTATTTTTATTATTTTAAATGAAACGATGATATTGTATTTTAAGGTGTTAATTTTTTTCAGTTACAAATACTGAAATGAAAAGTAAAATTTAATTTCAATGTTGCAAATACTTAAATGAATGTTTCTGGGAACAATTTCACGTTCAAACCTGACCTCACTTCGAAGGATCATTTTGAATGACCTTCGAATGACGGCTGACGAATCATTCTTGATTCTTAATTTTTTTCTTACGAATATGAATTAGAATAATAAAATAGAAGAAACAAATAATGATAGAATTATTACAAAAATAAACACGTTTTACAAATCGTATTCAAGTTCATTGCTATTAAAAATTGCGATTCTTTTGTTTTATTTAGAATATTTTTTTATTTGTATTTTTTGCATGTTTTACAAACTCAAATTTAACTTTAACTAACTTAAAGACAATACAAGTGTAATTTTGTACTTAATAAAAAAAAAACGGTTAATTTACATTCTCGTGTTTGTCATTCTTTTGAGTGATGAAAAGTTAATATTATTTTATTCTGTTTTGGTCATGATACGTGTCTAAATGATAAAATTTGCTGTATTTTCATTTCAGTTTTAACACATTTCTGGCGTTTAAACAATGAAAATGCGACTATTGTACTTATCTGTCTGTCTGTCCGTATCAAATTGTGTGTGTGTTGTCATTTCTTTGGATTATACCAGGAATATTTGATCGAATCAGGCGAATCTGTGTACGTTCATTAATAGAAATGCGTTCGTGATTATCGTTTTTTCTCACGTTTTTCTTTTTTTTATTTTTGGGACATGAAAATCTCTAAGGATATCTATGTGATGTAATAATTGAGATTTATGATAACAAAAATTATCACTGAACTCATTAAATTGATTAAAAGCAGAGATAACTGTTGGAATTTATACTAAAATGTTGATCTTTTTGAGTTTCATTCAAATTTGCCTTGTTTTTTGAAGCCTTAGTTTGATCCTGTCATACAAAGAAGTTGCCATAAAAAGTAAAATTTTATTAACAATGAAAGAAAATTATTCAATAGAAGACTTTCAATATTTCACAAAAACACTTACAATGACTTAAAGTGAAAAAAAGTAAGAAATGTTTTCGCTCTAATTGAAATGTATGCTATTATATTGTTTGATTGTTCTCTAGTGTATTGATAAAAAAAAATTAAAATCGAAACAGCTGCTCGTTTTGTTAAAATTTCATAATAATTCGAGTACTAAATCCATGAATATGAAAAGAAAAACATTTTTGTGTGTAGGTAGTTTGAAATTAAAGAACCACCCTACCATATCAGACTTTGCCTTTTTTTTGTTATTATATTGCAAATAGAAAGTGCTAAATTCATGGAATATAAGCGAAATTTTTGTGTTAAATTACTTATCAGACACGTCATGACAACCAATTTATATATAAATATTTTTTTCATACGAACTCAAATATTTGATAAGAATTTTGATGATAACTCCCATATGGTATGACGTGCTCTTATCATTTTTCAAATATTGAATCATACGTACAAACTAATGAAATTCTTTCAATAAATCAATCAATCAAGCCAATCAAGGACATATCAATCAATGCTTTAATTTTTAATGATGATACAAAATCGATATCAAATGTTCAAAGTAATACAAAAGGAACTCACCTGTTGACATGTTATAAAAAGTGCTATCCATACAAATGATCCAGCCATAATTTGGGCAGTTTTTGATTGAAGGAAAATTCCGTCACCAACATGACTAAGTGTCAGAGGATCGACTAAGTGTCCTGATGAGGGATGATCGTCTGTCATTTTAACAACAATATTTGATGGTATCGTTGGCAAAGAAGTCGTTGCTGTGGAAATGTTTAACGTTGGATCCACCATTTTTTATATTTTTTTTTAAATGTCTATTTCCTGTTTGAGGTGAAAATATTGTTTTAACGAACTTTTACTAGAAATGGGTTCTTTCATAGAATTTAAAAAAAATATCAAATATCGAAAATAAAACTTGAACCCAAAACGTATAAAAGTGTGACGAATAAATTTTTGTTGGTCATCTACAACAATCTTCTATAAAGTTGAATAGAAGCTACATGTATATGACTTCACTAAAAAATTAACAAAAAAAAAAACAACTTTTTTTGTACTCAAATGATGGTAGTTAATGCTCTATAACTGTAAAATTATAATGAGCTCACTATTATTTTTAATATGAATGATTATCATTTAAAAATATTTTTATTCATTCATTCTTTTCCTATTCTCATATTTCATTGTAATTAAATTATTATTATTGCTTCATATTTCTTAACTATTTACTGGAAATTAATAACAATACAAAAAAAGCAACAACAACAAAGCTCAATAACATTGTAGCCACTTTTTTGTTTCATTTTATATTTTTTCTCTACCTTTCAAGGTAATCAATTTTTTTTCTCACTCTTAAATTTAAATATTCTTTTTCATTGATCTCTTCTTCTTGAATATATTATTTTTTTAAACATATGTTTGCATCATTTTATTGCAAATTTTTTTAATAATGACAAAATTAAGCAACAAATTTAATTTGAAATCTGGCATTTACCTTCTTTTCTTGTATTCTCAATAAATTATTCAACAAAATGAATTATTCTTAATTTTTAATGTTTTTTTTCTCTTGATTTTTTGGAATTTGTATCGTTGAAATTAAATCAATAAAGTTTATTTGAAGATCACACAACTAAGGATTCTCCTCCTCAAAAGCATTTTCGATTTTTTATTGTCTTTTTTTGCTTTTATGAAACACTAAATCGACCTGTTTCCTTTTCCTTTCTTTTTTTAGATTTAAAAAACTTTTTCAGGCTTTGTGTATTGTCATATAATCTGTAGCACAATCAATATTGAATCAATTTTAGGTGATTACTCGTTAGATTTTTCGTCGATTTTTGTCTTAATTCGATAAAATGGTGATAAATTAAGAAGAATTTTATATTTTTAACAATAAATTCTTTGATTTTACCAGGAATTTTAAATAAAATATGCAGACCTTTTGTCTTCTACGTTTTCTCTAAATAGTTTTTTTTTGTTTTTCCAGTGCAGTTTTCAAGGTACAGGATATTTTTGATTTGGTCTCAAATTTCTATTAGGAGATCATTAAAAAAAGCAATCATAAGTTGTGTAATTGTTGGATTTCTATAGATACAGGATATCTATTCGAAGTTTTGACGGCTAGGGATTTCTCTACTCGATATTCCTGTACGGATATCTATGGAATTGTATGAGGAATAATAACAATAATAATTTCTGGTGGACAAAAAGTGAACTGCAGCTAGTATTTTTACACACTGTTTCAATGGTTTTGTGAAACTCCGGTGTGAAAAATCATTTTTAATCAAAAATTGTGTGTAAAATACTTGAAATTATTAAATAAAACTGGTTGGTATCTCATTTTAGAACTCAAGTGAATCACAAGACGTAAGTAGAAATCACTGGAACTTGAAATCTATTAAAATAAATCATAAAATTATAAATCACACTACAAGGCGTCCATTTTGTTATGATTCTCTTAAAAAAAATTAATCAATATTTTAACAGGTAAACCACAAACTTAAAATGTCGTATCGTGGTTCAAGATTTTCGTCGTCTGGCAATAGACGTGGTAATAACAGTGGAAATTTCAGAAATTCTGGAAGACGTGACAATGGACCATCTAATTTTCGAGATAGGTCATCTGGAAGTGCAAACAGATCCAGAGAATTTGATAACAGAAGACGAATGGGAGGCGGAAGTAATGACAGAAGACGAGATGATTTCAAAAGAGACAACAATGAGAGGAGATATCGTGACAATTTCAGATCCAATAATGGTCGTGGAATGAAGAGACAATTTGAAGTAATTTTAATTTTTTTAAAATAAAATGAAGAAATATCAATACATTTTTGAATGCAATTTTAGGACCGTTCACCCAGACGTCGTTCAGATGATTTCAAGTTTCGTCGTGATGACTCAAAGGTAATTTTAAACTAACTCATTTTAGAGTTTCAGCCAAGCTTTTTTCCAGGCTTTTAATGGTATTGGAAAATTAATGTAATTCAATTTTCTCCCAGTTTATCAATTTATTTTTTCTTGCACTTTTGTTTTCCACGGATCATAATGTTTTATTATAACTGTATTATTTTATTATTCCATAAAAATCAACTCTCGACACCAATTTCCAATAAATACTATAGTCTGACTTAAATCTGATCTGGAAAGAGCACACATGAGATTGTTTGAAATGAATAAAATGAAAATTGAATGAAATTTTAATTAATAATTAAAATTATATATCATGAGAAAAATTCATTAAGATCAGAAAAAACAGTGATCAATCTGTATCCTTGTATGTAATTACGCATACCAAAATGTCCAAAATTGATTTGATATTGTAACATAACTTGAATTTGAGATGACTTGCTGATTGCAAAAAGTTGTGATAATGAAATTAAAATAGAACAGTAAAGGGTTTTGGTTCAAGAGAGAATTTGAGCCGAAAATTCAATTGAAAGACTTTTCACAATAATTTATAAAAAAAATAAAGTTCAGTTTTACAAAAAAAAAAATATTTATAAAAAATATTCAGGATTTTCGAAGACGTGACTCTGAAAGATCGAATCAGAGCAGTGCAGGAAGATCTCGTGATTTTGATTCAAGACGACGAGTAGACGATCGTAACAATTCATCACGGCGTAGCCGATCTGGGAACAGTGATCGTGATAAAATGCCACCACCAAAAGCACCAAGAGCAAATAATTACACAAGAGCTGAACGACGTAGATTCGCAACAGGAAAACGTGATGCTCAAACATCATTAGTCCATAAACGATTGGCCGAAAAACATGCACGTCAAAATCGAGCACGAGAACTCATTAACAAACGAATCAAAATGGCAAAAATGCGGAGGTAAAAGAAATAAAAAAAAATAATTATTAGAATCCATTTTTAATCATATATTAGAATTATATATAAACATGGTTTGAAAAGAGACTTTGTTAATATTTGTATTAAGAATCGATAAAAATTTCCAACTTTTTGCAAACAGCACTATTAATCGTCGACGTACAACAAAACTTGGTGGATCTCGTTTGAATTCTGCAGTAAGTAAAAGAGCTACAGCTAAAAAGGTGACGAAAAAAGAAAGCAGTAAAGAAACGTCAAAAAGTAAAAAGGTATCGGAATCAGGTGACAAGGATACAGCTGATGAAATGTGGGATGAAGATGAAAAACAAATTCATTTGGAAGAAATGGCGCAGAAAAAGGCTGCTGCTGCAATGCACGAGTCCAATTCAGGTGATGATGCCACCAAAAAGGATAAACAAAAGAAAGAACAGGCTCCGGTCAAGGTTAAACGTGAAAGAACGGAAAGTACTACATCAGAAAAAGACACATCAGCTAAATCAACCACCTCAGAACCTCTCAAGAGAGTTCCAATCAATCTCACATGTGTTCATTGCAAATCCAAGTGTCAAACAACAATGGTAAATTAAAATCTTTAATCAAAATTGATAAATAAAATAATCATTTCTTTTTGTATAGGAATATAAAGTCCATTTGGATGGTCGAGGTCATCGTGCAGCAATGAATAAAATTGCAGCTAAGCAAAAAGCACAATTAGCTCGTTTACGTCAAGAGCAACGTAATGCTCAAAAAGAAGCTGATGAGGGTGTCGAAAAAGATGCCAGGTCCAAACATTGTCAACTCTGTCGCTTGTTTTACAAACAAACAAAAGAGGAACATCAACAATCTGAAGATCACAAAACAATCAAGAAGTTCTTGATGCCCTATTGTCATGTTTGTAAAATTAGCTACAAGAGTTCAATGGCATACGAGACACATCGTTCCTCAATTCATCATTTGCGTAACAAAGCACGCTTAGAACGATATGGAAAGATTCCTGAAGTGGAAGAAACCGAGTTAGATCTCGATAATTTTACGACACTTGATGAAGTTGGAGAGATTGATGGTGATGGTATGCAGCATTTTAAAAAAATATTTTTGCATGATATTTAAGTTTAATTAAAATAGCAAGACGTCTCCATTATAACATTAATGTTACACCGTATTCACACTAATATTTCAATTAATTTTGTCTTTTTTTTCAGACGAAAATGACGTTGGATCCACAGAAGTTGGAAATGAAGAACAACATGATCAACAAGACTTTAGTGATGAAGAACCAGGCGATATTAATGTTGGATCTGAACACATAAAACAAGTTCAAGTTAATTATTGTGAATTGTGCAGTATGTATATTAGTCATCATGGTGATCAAGACAAGGCATTAAGTCGACATTGTATCTTGAGATCACATTTGCGTAATTACATTCGTTACAAAGATGATAAGGTGTTGCAACAGGAAGCCGAAGCATTGCACAAAAAACGTAAAGCTGAACGAGAATTGAGAGAAAAGGAAAAACAAGAAGCTGAAGCAGCTGCAGCTGCCGCCGCCGCAGTCACAGAAAATGGAAATGCAGAAGAGGGTGAGAAGGAAAACGGTGAGAGTGAGAAAAACACAGAAAATGAAGGTCAAGAAAAAGAAGTCTCTGGAGAAAATGAAGATTCAATGGCAGCTGAAAGGTATTGATTCGAAAAATTCTAAAAGGAAATTCAATATTTATTGCTTTTAATATTTAGTGAGCACACGGAAAATGGAGACATGCTTGATATTACGATTAAAAAGGAAAAAGATGATTCATTCATGCAGGAAGAGGATGAAGGGGTAGCCGCATAAATTTATAAAAATATCAAATACTCTTTTAATGGATAACAGCTGAAAGAAAATTTTGAATTTCTATTGGAATGATAGAAAAACTCATTATTTTCTTTTAGAATTCACATTAAAATAGTGTTTGATATCAATTTCTCATTACTTTTAGCGATTTTACTACTATTAGGACCTAAGTCACATAACAAAACTATCCACTTTATAAAATTAAAATTTTAATTATATTTAATACCTTAAAATTTAATCCTTTAACTAAAAATAAAGAGAATTAAAATAGATTTACATTTCAAAGTCATCTCTCATATCATTGTACTCCAATACATGTTTCCTGATCTTTGAGCTATCAACCCATGTAATAAAATCCTCAAGAGTTCTCGAAACCATAAAAGCCGGATCTTTAACAACCTCAGTTCCAACTCTAACATGTCCTTGTTCAATCAATTTTGTTGCATCGGTCAAATTTTGAGCCATCTTGTTTCGAACCATAACAACTGGTAATCGACGACGACAAAATGCACTTGCTGGTATCTTTGAGGCATTTTCCAGGTCCCATTTTGTTGGAATCAAACCGAGGACATACAGTTTTTCCAAAAGTTGTGCACTAACCTCCGTTCGAAAAGGATCTTTGGCATCAAGTTGACTGATTTTTGCTGCTGCTTCACGAATTTCGAAGGCTAATTTATTGTACCTGAAAGTTAAAATCAAAAGAATTAGATCTGGTCTGCTCCATTTTCCAAAATAAACGCACGTCGTGTAATCATCCCGTTTTTGAATATGAAATTTCTTCAAAATTTTTACTTCGTGTAAATTGTTATCGCATTTCCAATTCACAAAATCAACTTTTTTCAATAGTTTTTGCTCGTGATATTTTAATTTTCGCACCATTTTAATTTAAATTAATAAAATCCCTTTAAAAATAATTCAAACAATTGTGTCCTCGTGTTTTTTAGTGTTGTTTACATTTGACTCCGACTTGACAGCTGTCAGACAGGGTGAAAATTGTGTGGGTTCAGAACACTTTCAGTTTTAATTAATTTTCAACTGATTATCAACATTTTAAATTAGTTTTAAAGGTAAATAATTACTAAATTCATATTTTCCTATTACAATTTGTTGATAGAAACGAAAATTTAACCGTAAATATCATAACATATTGCATCTAAGAGTTATGCCGTGTTGTCATGAATAAATTTTATGAATTGAAGTCTTATCTCTTCTGATATTTCAATTATTGTGATAAATTTGTCTTATCGCTTATTTTTGACCACATAAATGCAATTAAATTTAAAATTCTGGTAGATTAGGATTAAGGTGAAACCTGTCCACATAAATTAGGTGATGCAATCTTTCCATGTGAATGAAAAAGTATCAATGAATGGTATGAGTATGACGACTGTTGAGGTTAATTATAATTCATTTTTTTTATTAAGTAAGAAGTGATTCTGGCAAACAATCACGTCACATTTGCATTAGAAAAGTATATTTTTAGCATGATTTATTTTTTTCCTTCTATTTACAGGTATATCACCGATTGCCAAAATAACGTACGTGTGTCTGTGATTCAGAATTTGCAACAACTAATATTATTATTATTTGAAGAACAAGGTCATGGTAGCTGACGTGAGTAAACCAGAGCCTCAAGAAGGCACAAACGCTGAACCACAGAGTAAGAAAGCAGCTAAAAAACAGGCAAAAGAAGCACAAAAAGCAGCTCGTAAAGAGTCAAAAGCCGCAAACAGTGCAACAAATGGAGAACAAGAAGATGCCCCTGATTGTTCCATGGGCAAATATGGTATTGCAAAAATGATCCAAAGTGATAATCCACATACAGATCGTCTATTTGTTCCTGTTGCCGAACTTTCCAAGTACTTAAATAAGGATAATATCTGGGTACGAGGTCGTGTTCATACATCACGATGCAAAGGAAAACAATGTTTTTTGGTTCTACGCCAACAAAGTAGTACAGTTCAGTGTGTTCTCAGTGTCAATGAGACCCTTTCGAAACAAATGGTTAAATTTACTGGAAGTATCTCGAAAGAAAGTATCATTGATTTGAAGGTGAAAGTTGTGAGTGTTCCAATTAAGGTTGAATTTTGTACGGAAAAAGACATTGAACTTATTCCAAGTGAGATTTTTGTAGTTTCACAAGCAAAACAAAGTTTACCGTTGCAAATTGAAGATGCTTCACGTCCCGAAAAATCAAATGATCCAAATGCCCTTCAAATTCGTGTTAATCAAGATACACGTTTGGATAATCGAGTTCTTGATTTACGTACACCAGCTAATCAGGCTATCTTTCGATTGGAAGCCGGTGTATGCAGACTGTTTCGTGACATACTTACTAAGAGAGGTTTCGTTGAAATTCATACTCCAAAAATTATATCAGCTGCAAGTGAAGGAGGTGCAAACGTCTTCACAGTTAGCTATTTTAAGGATTCTGCCTATTTAGCTCAATCACCCCAATTGTACAAACAAATGGCAATCGCTGGTGATTTTGATAAAGTTTTTACAGTTGGAGCTGTTTTTCGTGCCGAAGATTCCAATACACATAGGCATTTGACTGAATTCGTTGGACTTGATTTGGAAATGGCTTTCAAATATCATTATCATGAAGTACTCAATACAATTGGAGACACTTTTACTGAAATTTTTAAAGGATTACGTGATGAGTATGTTTTAAAATTTTTAAAACCACATTTTTTTTTATTAAAGTTTAAATATTTTCAGCTTTGCTCAAGAAATCGCTGCAGTAGGACAACAATTCAATGTAGAACCGTTCAAATTCTTGGAACCACCACTTAAATTGGAATTCCATGAAGCTGTAACAATGCTACGAGAAGCTGGTGTAGAAATGGACGATGAAGAAGATTTATCAACACCAAATGAGAAGCTGTTAGGTCGTTTGGTAAAAGCAAAATACGATACAGATTTTTACATGTTGGACAAATTCCCGTTAGCTGTTCGTCCTTTCTATACAATGCCTGATCCACATAATTCGGTGAGTTTTAAACTTTTGTTTCGAAGACTTTTGATTAATTTTAAATTATATATCAGAAATATTCAAATTCATATGACATGTTTATGCGCGGAGAGGAAATTCTATCTGGAGCTCAACGTATTCACGATCCTGATTTCTTATTGGAACGAGCAAAGCATCATAATATAGGTAACATTTCATGTTATTCACATGTTTTCGAAAAGTTATAGAAAAATATTCAAAACTTTCAGATACATCAAAAATCGCTGCCTATCTTGAAGCATTCAGACTAGGATGTCCTCCTCATGCAGGTGGTGGAATTGGTTTAGAACGTGTCGTCATGCTTTATCTTGGATTAGATAACATTCGAAAAACATCAATGTTCCCTCGTGACCCTAAACGATTAACACCATAATTTTTCATTTTGAATTTCCTTAAATGGCACAACCACAACATAAATATGATAAATAAAGGCTGAAAGTCTTGATTTATAATTCTTTATTAAAATTAAACGTAAAAAATATAAATTTAAACACGATCGAACCTCCAGACTGTACCATCTTCACAAACATATACCAAAATTGAGCCATCCTTTGAAAATGTTGTCTGTCTAACTGCTGTTTTACATTGTGGGTGTGACAAAACACAATTTTTTACAAGTCTTGGATCACTTGAAGCATCCATGTCCCATACATATACTGTTCCAAGTGTATTTCCAAGAGCCAGATATTTCTGCCAGTAATCAAGTGAAAATCTTATAAACCAAATTTCACATTCTTTGAGTGCAAACTTATGAATGACCGTTGCATCTGTTTCACCTGGTTTAAGTTTTGTATCGTCCAAACGTCCAGGTTTCCAACAAACAATACAATTTTCACAAGATTTTGACAAAATAAATTCTCCATACCATCTCACACAATCAATATAATTTCCATGAATGTCACGTGTTGAAAATTCTGGAAAATGCTCTTTGACTGTATCAAAAACCCTTGCACTCTTTTTGATATCAAATACATAACTTCGTTTAATTCCTTCTTTCATTTCTGGTTTTTCCAAATTCCATAACTTCAAACTGTGATCCATGCCACACGAGATTATTTTATTGCCGAGAATATCAAAATCAGCACTTAATACTTCGTCACGATGTCCTTCAACTCCTCCGAGAATTGCAATACATACATCTGTTTGTACGTTCCAAAGTCTCAACGAATGATCTTTACTTGCGGAAAGTAATAAATTCGGTTGTTTTGGATGAAATTTCAACTCATTTATAGCATGTCCGTGTCCAATGAAACTTCTTAAGCAACTCATTTCGATTGGATTAAAGACACGAATGACACCACGATACCCTCCAGCTGCCAAAAGTGGTCTTGCCATAACTGGATCATAAGACCATGCTACAGTATAGAAAAGTTCCTCATGATCAGGATCTGCATAACATTGAAGTAAACGAATTGAACCGTCAGCTGGACACTGGTAAACAGTCAAACGATTACTTCCAACTGTGGCAAATATCGGAGCTTGGTCTTTATTTAGCATATGACAAAATTGTGTTCCGAACAATGGACAACTGTGGTCTTCTTTAATGTAACTTGAAAATTTAAAAAAGGGCTTTACATGTTTCGACACCTTTTTCGCTGCACGAGATCTTTTAATACCTCTCCTGGAGCTCGGAGTGTTACTCCTTGAAGTGTTACTATCAGTTACACCACTTGCAATACTTGAAGCATCATCCTTGAAATAAAATATGTAAATTAATTAAATGACCAAAGAACAAATAATATAAATTTACATGATCTACCGAATAATCCGAATCAGAGAGATCTAAATTTGTGTTATTTAACGAAGTACTTAGTTGTTTCATGACAAGATTTTAAGCGAGAAATTAAATTCGATTTGCTTTTGTCCTTATGAATAAAGCGGTAATTTTGTTTACATTGATTCGGCTTTGACAGAAGACATTTCCTTGACAGATATGACCGTTACAGAGTAAATTTGTGTAGTTAAACAGATATATTTTGTGCTGCGTTATTTAATTAATTATTAATTAGATATATTCTTATTTTTTAATAAAAACCATTAAATTAAAGTCATAAAAATAAGTTTTATTAGTTAATCATCAAATTTAGTAGAAATTCGTAGAGAAATGACTGAAAAATTGTCAAATTATAAAACACCACCAGTTTCACAAAATATAAAAATGGCTGGATCAGGTAGTTTTATTTTGTTTGGAATGAAATGCATTTTTTTTTAATTATTTCTATCATTTCCTAGCAAAATCATCTCGAGACAGTTCGATTTCTCACATGAATGAAGTAGATCGTCTCAAATGGAAACAGGACTGGAATAGTCCTTCGGCATCAAATCGGGTGCGTGCAATTCAAGCGCTGAATACTCCAAATAAGAACAAACGATATTCTATGTTTGATGTTAGACATGAACAAGAAGAATTGATTACAGCTGAAGAACGGAAAGCCGTACTTGAACAACCACCAAAGACGATTCAAGATGTTTTTGCTCCAACAAAAATTTATGTGGAAGTAAGATCAGGGGCAGATGAACTTACAGAAGGCATTAAAATGGTTTTGAGAAAATTGGGAGCTGGAATAAATGATACATTGACTAAGGCAACAACACATGTCGTTTTTAAAGAGGGGCTTTTATCAACTTACACTAAAGCCAAAAAACTTGGAATCCCTATTGTTTCTGTTTTGTGGATTGAAGCCTGTAAAAACCTGTTAATTTTAGCAGATCCACGTAATTATACTATATCGAATGTTGAAAGATATGAAAATCCGGAATTGTACAAGAGAATTCGAAGACCCAAAGTAATGACACCAAAATTAAGTATGTCACAAACATCGAAATTTGATATTACCGTGGCAAGTCCAGCAAGTCAAACTCCTAAACTTACAGCCAACTCAATTGAAATTCAACCGAAAATTGAAGAATCATCTATCACAACTCCAAAAATGACAAACAGGCGTCAAACTATTCATATACCGACTCCAAGACCAATATTTCCTATTTCAAGCCCTGTGAAAACAGACAATTCAATTAAAATGGAGAAAGATATAAAGACGGAACCAAATATGTGGGCTAAAGCAGCGGATAACATCAGTCGGGTAGCAGAGTTAGCGAAACAAGAAAAGACTCCTAAAGAACAAGTTCTTGATATATTTTCACCAGAAAAGAAAGAAATAATTGATTGTGATAATAAACCAAAAGTTTCAAGTAACATGAAACGTCGGACTTTGTACACACCAGAACCATCAACTATCAAATTATCTAGTAATGATACTCCAAAAACACAAATAAATGTTACAGAAAGTAAAACTATCAATAAGAGAAGAACATTATTTACCCCCGAACCATCGGTGCCTCTTCCAACAGTTTCAAAATCTGCTAAAGTAATAAATAGACGACGAACTCTTGTTCCAACAACAACTCCAACTAAAAATTCTAGTAATACAAAGTCTGTCTCGAAAACTCCTTCAAAAGCACTACAAACAGTCAAAAACTCATTTTCAACACCTAGCAAAGGTCTGGCCCAAAAACCTTCTTCCATTTCCACTAAGCGTAAAATTGAGGAAATTGAAACTAAGGAAAACACACCACCACGTCCAAAAATTAAGCCTTTTTTGACTCCTATGGAAAAAACATTGATAAGTCGTAATGAAAATCATCCTTTGACTAGTGGCAAAATGAAGACAGAAGTTGCAATTAATAAGCGTCGAAGAACTTTGTATATGACGTCTGAAATTGGGATTAAATGTGAATTGAGACTAAATGTTAATATAAGTTAAGCTTGCTCTCTTACCAGTTAAAGTTTAATAAAAATTTCTGAAGTTGGAGATTTTTAAATGACTGTTTTGTAAGACTTGAAAATTGAATAAATTTTAATTATTTTTATAATTGAAATCTTTATTTATTCTAAAAATTTTAAATCAGAAAAGTCACATTAAATCTTACATAATGAATATTTTTTTTTGTTTTCTCTCTGTATTGAATAATGCCATAGTTTCTTCTTTTTTTTTAAGATTGTTTTTAAATTTAAGGTGAGTTAGAAATATCCATGTTATCTGACTTTTCGGGACTAATCGATTTGGATTTCCTAGAACTCGCTCTATCAGATTCGTCATGCCCAATTCGTTCTTCAGCATCATAATCCCTTACTGGACGCTCTTCACTGATTCTTCGCATTACTTTGTCTCTACTCTTATACGAAGGTCTTTTTGAATGAGATGACCTGCCACGAGAACGGGATCTTGGTTTTGAACTTCGACTTCTTGAACGAGACTTATCACGTCTTCGTCTTTCGTCCTTACTACGATGCGACTTCTTGACACGTTCTCTTTCACGAGAATAGCTACGACGTCTCTTGTCTCTTGAACGAGATCGTTTTGATCTGGATCGTGAACGATGGCGATAGTCCCTGGATCTGCTTCTACGTTTTCTCTCACGAGAGCGTGACTTTTTACGATAATCACGAGAACGGCTTCGACGTTTTCTGTCACGAGATCTACTGCGCTTCCTAAAGTTTAAATTTTATATTTTAAAATCTGAATAATGCATATTCTTAGAAATATCTACCTATCCTTTCGTTTCCTGCTTCTAGATCGGCTTCTTGAACGTCTAGAACGACTTCGTTTCCTGAACAATGATGCGTAAAGTTATTCAACCGATTAAAATTCAAAAATAAATTTTCTTACCTATCTCTGGATCGACTCTTATGTCGACGGCTTCTAGACCTTGATCGACTTCTAG
>LN483448.1:492630-507580 GCA_900002565.1 Culicoides sonorensis | reverse complement strand
AAATTGTGAATAAATTTTTTGACACGATGATGACACTTGACAATCCGAATTTGGTTCTAGAACATGTTGAGATTTTTTTACTCATAAAAATGTCTGGATTCTTGGAAAATATAATTTGTTGTAAAAATTAAAGTTATTCTGAAATGTATTTCTTATTTTTTAGACTTTTCTTCCACAAAATTCAATAGAAAAACAATATTAACGGCTTTTTTCTGAAATTCAAAAAAACTCAAATGTCAAATAAACGTCATAACATTAAAAAAAAGCAAGCGTAAACGGAACAGAACAAAAAGCATTTAGCGTACTAAAAAATCGCATATTTTATGATAAAAATTGTAAAATACATAAATCAAACCGAGTTTAGTGCGTTATTTATTATCTAATTAATGGAAATAAGTGACTATTTTAGTGGTAAATTTGTGGAATTTATGTTAAAAGTTTGTGCAAAGTGAAAACCCGCAACTGTGTAGATAGAGAAAAAAGCAGACACATACATAACAGAGAATTGACACACACACGAAACAAAATTTCATTTTATTATTATTTGTTTACTTATTTCGGGCTAATATGCCGCCTAAAACAAGATAAATTCCTGTTCCGATTGCAGCTAAAGTCATGCGTGACCTGGATTTTATATGAAATTTAAGGAATATACAGGAAAAATTAGATAAAAAATCAAAATGACAACGGATGTACCACCACCAACTACAGCTGCGTCTGTTTTACAAGACAATTTTAATAATAATTGTGAGGATTCGGTGAATTTTAAAACACCACAACCGCGAAAAGCTGTTCAAAAGTCAACAGTTATCAAGGATCGCACTACATTTTACAATGAATTAATGCAATTTCATGAGAAAATCGGGTAAGTAATGCAATTTTTCATGACCTAATTCTGTGAAATTTATAAAATTTTCTGCTTTAATCAGGACTCCGATCACTCGATTCCCTAAAATAAGTGGGAAGGAGATCGATCTTCACCAATTATATAATGTGATGGTATCAAGAGGTGGTTGGCTGAAGGTCAACACAAGAGATGAATGGGACGAGGTGTTAGTTGATATGCAAATTCCAAATAATTGTGTGAATATCGCGATTGCAATTAAACAAATTTATATTCGTTACTTAGATCGTTATGAAAAGGTTTATTTTTTGGGTGAAAGTCTAGATAGAGCCGATGATGAAGATGATGAAAGTGAAAAAATGCATATGAAACGATTGTCGGCCAGAACCCTGCATTCCATTCCACAAACATACAACCATCATCAGCATTATCTTTCAGGTAAGCCACAAATTTTAATTCTAAATAAAATAAAATGCTAATACTTTTAATACTTTTCTAGAATCTCTACGTATTCAACACAAGCTTCCTTTAAATGGGCGTAAACAGTCTGAATATGATAAATTACTTCTTTCACTTATGTCTCCGCTCCCAAACGAACAGGATTTCGCCATAAATGTTTGTACATTGATGTCAAACGAAGGTCGTCACATGTTGAAGCTTGACAAATGTCCTCGTCTTTTAAACACATTGATGGCACATGCTGGAATCTTTAATTCAGTAAATTTAAGGGAAATTTTCACAGAATTCTATACAAATATTAGGAAACATTCGTTAGAATCATTTTGGAAGGATTGTCTGGCTGATAAACAGCATTTTTTAGAGCTAGGTTACGAGGATTATTTCAAGTTAGCTGAAAAAGATGAAGATCGATTAAATGAAGTGCTTGTTGCACGAGACACACTCATGTTAACAAATGGTGATGGTAAAACACTGCCTGAATTGGAAAATTTGGCAAAGAAATTGAAAAATAATGATTTGCAAGATTTGGATTTCCTAGCTCTCGCAAGAGGATTAGGAACTCATGATTATGTTGGACAGAGAATACATCAAATTGCAACAATTTTACGAAATTTAAGTTTTATTGAGGAAAATATTTGGACATTGTCCCGCAATCGATCGTTTATACGTTTACTTGTGATGATGTCAAATGTGCGATGGAGTAATTTACATCACATGGCATTAGATATGCTGGGAAATATTGCACCAGAAATTGAATTGTGTGATCCAACAACAGACCATCTAACACGATGTCTAATGGCAACAGTGACAGATGGCTTAGAAGGACCTGATCGAGGTGTGATTATAAGTTGTTTGGAAATTTTGAGTAAAATTTCACAAAAGGAAGCTAACGAAGATCATATTCACAAGTGCTTAACTCAAAAAATTTACAATCAAATTTGTGTATTTTTATGTTTAAATGACATCATGTTGTTACTTTATACCTTAGAATGCATCTATTCGTTGAGTTCACTCGGTGAAAAATCCTGTAACCACTTGATGCATGTGCGAGGAATAATTGATACGTTAGTGTCATTGGTTACGGTTGAGGCACAAAGTTATGGACCAGATGCTTGTATATTGATGAGAGTCGTGGAAACGATTCCTAGTCATTTGTTACCGCATGCACATCATCAACACACCCAACACCATCAGAAACAACAAGCTGTGACACAACAACTTAACGTTCAAAATGAACCGATCTCTTCGATTCCTGCAACGATTACAGTTCAATCTGCACCGGAACCACCAAGTAAGATAAAATTAAATTATTATTTTTAAAACATTACAAATTTATTTTAACTTTTCCAGAAATGCCTATTCAGGGAACTGGTCCTCCTCAAATTGTAACAGCAACACAACCAAATGCAACTCAAAATCAAATTATCCAAAATATTCAATCAGCATTAATGCGTCCACCATCAACTCCAATTTCCCAACCAACAAACAATACAGGACCCACATCAAATTCAAATTTACAATCCACTCAAAAGACAATTTTAGAACAGACCGTTTCACAACCATCACCCAATTCAATGTTAAGTCCTAATTCTGTGTCAGCAAAACATGCTCAGCAACAATGCATCCAAGAAAATGAACAATTTGCATATGCTTGGCTAAGGGCGACAATTGAACCAGCCACCTCTAATATTCCTCAAAATCGAATTGAGCAACAAGAATTGTATCAATTGTATATGCAGGCGAGTCAGAAGATTGGTAGGCGTGGTATTGTATCACCTATGCATTTTCCACGGTGTGTGAGGACGGTATTTGGTGGTACTGTCGGACCAAATCAGTGCAAAACTGAACAAAATGGAGTTGAAATTATAAAATTTTATTATGAAGGATTGAAATTGAGACCAAGTCCATTGCCTGTAATGCACAAAGTTGTCAATGCAACAACGGTAAGATTTTTTTTTGTATTCTTTAAATGTTACTTTTTATTTGCTTTAAATATTTTGTTCGTCATAATTTCTATGTTTTTGTTCAAAATTATATTATTTTTATGAATATGGGTACTTTTTTTTATTGGTTCAAATTATTATCATTTATTCAAATGCTTTAGTTGTTGTTTTGTTGTTTATTTAAAAAGAATTTTGAATAAATTTTAAAATTACTCCTTTTTAATGCGTACCAAAGACATCGGTGGCAAGTGAAAGTTCTACAACTAACTCTACAATAACCACAAATCCTTCCAAACCGCCTTCAGTAATTCAAAAAGCTCCAAGTTCCCAAATTTCTTCTCAGTCAAATGTAAAACCTGAAATCCAAAAAACTCAAACTCAATTAATAAAAGTCTCACATGCTCCGATGTTGAGTCAAGCTTTAACTGGACCAACTGTAGTTATGGCACAAAAAGCACCTCAATCACAACAAAGTTTACAGCAACAAATGGTGAAACAAGTGCTTGTCCATCATCAGCAAAATAAACCAAATTCCTTATTGGTCGCACAATTATGTGGGAAAAATATAATTTTGAACAAAAGCACGGTAAAATTCATTTAATTTTCACAAATTTTTTTTACCAAGAACTAATATTTAAAATTGAAAACAAAAATATTATTCACAGCCCTCAACATCACCGTTACTGCAACAAGTTCTCCAAAATGCAAATCAAGGAGAGAAAAATATCGTGATCGTCCAACAACCAAGTGGAAATTCTTCGGTTTCCGTGACACCTGGCAGTCCTGCCTCCACTTCAATGCATATCCGTAGTTTGTTAGCGAATAAGGTAACACCTACACAAAATAATGTCCAAGATCAAGTTGTTGTGACTTGTAATCAAGTTGTTGCATCCCCAAATAACAACCAAAATAATAACTCAAATAATAACAATAACAGTAATAATAATAATAATAGTCGTAATAATCTTACAATAACAACAAATTCAAGTAATATTCAGAACAGTTTTAACAATCAAAGTAATGTCGTAGCTGCAAAAGCTCCTAATACTTCTTGTTTGATTACACCTGCCAATTTGAATGTGCATCAGGTAACATTTTTTATCCTTTTTTTACAATTACAATTTTTACAATTTTTTTTTAACAGCAGTGTTATTTTTTGATGTAGATTTTGACTAACAAATTATTTTTAAAGCCAAATTTGTTTTGAAAACTAGATTTTTTTTACCAAATTACAATAACAGCCTGTTAACTTTCAAATTTAATTTATAAAAAATGCATGGATTGTGATTTTTTTTGAGTAATTTTTATTTTTAAAAAAAGTTGACAATTTTCAAAACTACATCAAGATTTTAATGACAAATTAAAAGAATTTTATTTAAATGTTTAACTTTAATCGAAATTGAAGGTAACTCAACGTCAACTACAGAAACAAAAAGATCAGTTGAGTATTCAAAATGCGGCTGTTAACAACACTTCGATCGTTGTTAATGCAAATAATCCAAACAACCCAACAAATATAAAACTGGGCAACTCAACGATTTCGATAAAGGTGATAAATTGATTAAGTTTTAAAATATCTCGATAATTTTCAATTGAATTTTTACTTTTAATAGCCTGGAACGTTACCGAATAATACCGTGATCACTGCAACAAATCCACACGAGCAAAAGACAATTGATATGAGACAACTTGGCACAAATAATAATCCACCTCCTCTAGCGCCGTTGAGCCAAACTGTCATAAAGCCATTAAATCAATCAGATATCACTGAAAATACAATAATTCCCGGCCATATTATCAAAAAAGGTGAAAAATTGATCAAAATTGATGCGAGTGATCTAAATTCGAATAATGGAAGCCAAAAGTTATCGGCGAATAAGATGCTGGCTGATTTATTGGAAAAGAAATCAGATCCACCATCATTTGAGGTGGCAGTTAAGAGAAAAGTTGATGGAATGACAGATGCAAATGAGATTCAACCTCATGCAAAGAGACAAGAAAATGGAGAAGTTATTCCAGGTGATTTGATTATGAAGACAAATGGCGAAGAAAAACCTGCGTGTAAGAAAGCTGCTGATCTGTATGCTGAATTGGCTGGATCGATTTTAGAAGATGAAGATATGGAAGATATCTCAAATACTGCATCGATGAAACAGGAACAGAAATTAGTTGTTGCTATGCCAAAACCACCTGCAATTGGAAGTCCAGTTCCAAATGCTGCAACTCCAAATGCAACTCCAGGAAAAGTTATCACAGTTCCAGTTCCAATTCAACGACAATTAATTATGACACCAAATAATCAAGGTCAGGTCATTTTATCTGGTAATCAACCACCGCAATTGAATCAAACTCAAACAACGGCCACAATTAAAACGGATCAAGGTTACCAAACTGTTCCAATAATATTGCAACATGGTCAGAAACAGGTGCAGAATCAAAATCAAACACAATATATTCTTGCGACAAATCAACAAGGTCAAACTGTGATGGTGCCAACACAATCTACAAATCCACATCATCCACATGCACAACAAACAGTATTACTAACACAAACGCCACAACAACATGGAACTGGTACAAAAACGATAATTATTTTGCAACAACCTGGTGGACAAATGAGTGCAATTGCTACAAATTCATTGCAACCCAATCAACAGCAACAACAATCGCAAAAAGTTATTATGACAACACCTCAAGGTCAACAATTGCTAGTTACACAAATGCCCAGACCCGGACAACCAATGAATAATATTATAAGTACGGCTCAAAATCAAAGTGGACAGAAAATCTTCATCACTAGGAATGCAGCTGGTGAAATTGAATTGCAAAAACAGGCAACAGTGGCAAATGTTGGAGGGCAACAAGTTATTTTAACGTCTAAAGATCAGGTAAATTTGACATTTCGACTTGTTAAAAAAAATTAAAATTCAATTTTTATTTAAACTTTAAGCCATCTGGCCAATTTGTGCTTCAACAATCTCCTGGTGGTACTCAACAACTTGTAAATATTGTACAAACACAACAAGGTGTCCAAACTCAACGTGCTGGAACTCAACAAATTGTCATACAGGCTCAGCAGCCATCGGCACCTAATCAAGTCCAAGTCACTCAAACAACTGTAAATCAACATCAAATTGTTATACAAAAACAAGCATCCATACAGCCACAACACCAACCGAGTGCACCAGCACCACCTCAAATGCAAGTTCAAACAAAAACCGTCATTGTGAAGCAACAGGGTGTAGTTACTGGTGTAAATAATGTCTTGGTTGAAGAAAAAATTGATTCAGTTGTTCAAGTTAATAATGAAGCACATGTCGAATCAAAGCCAGATCAAATACAAATGAATGGTGATATTCACAAGTCAGATAGTTCAGTTGATTCGGGAATAAGTTCACAAGAAAATGGAAGTTCAAGTATTAATTCGGCAAGTCAATCACCCACCGTGACATCTGGTAATTCAACAGGAGCTCCTCAACAACTAATACAGATGATTCCAGCAATGGATCCCACTAAAATTGTAGAAGAGGATGTTGATCCTAGTTGGTTGTGGGTTTGTGATTGGAGAGGATGTCCAAAGTATGCTAAATTTAAAATTTATTGATAATTTTATTCATTTTAATATAATTTTACAGAAAAAAGTTTAAATCGGCAAATGAAGTTTATTTACATGCCTGTGCAGTACATTGTCCAGATAATATTGAACCAAATGCTGATATTTATTGTCAATGGGGACCTGGTCCTGGTTTGTGTGACAATCTACCTCGAAAACGATTCTCCTTAATGACACACATATTTGATCGACATTGTATGCCAGATGTGAGTTTCATTTTATCTTTAATTACAACAAAATTTTAAAAGATTTTATTTTTACAGTCATTTCGTGCAGCAGTTAAACGACGCCTTTCAAATCCAAATTCTGATACACCAAAGCAACCGTATCCTGTGACGTTAATACGACAACAACCACAAACTTCCAATTCCAGTGCGAACGAACAAAATGGAGCAGTGACAGGTGGTTCAGGTCCAGGTCAAATTCAAAATGCTGGATCGGCAGCCTTGCAAGCTATCAAGAGGCATTCGGTTGATTTCCCAGCAACGAAAGAACTGACGGTAAGTTAAGAAAGACTTTATTTGCATGTTATATCATTATTATTTTAGAATGTAGTTAGTAGTTATTTTAAGTTCTCTACAAGTCTTATTATTTTCCATGAAATTACTTTTGTTTTCATTATCATTTTCACTTTCGTTTGTTCAAATTAAATTAAAAATCTAACAATAATTAATACAAAATTTCTTTCAATTAATAAAAATTACTCAAAAAAAAGAGTGTCCTTGGAAGTCTTCTTTCCGCACCAAGTACAATTCTAACAACACCATCTCCTAATTCTGAAATAACATCATCACCAACTTCTAACATGACAATATCAAATGCTGGTAATAGTTCGGTCATAACGACTATAAATTCGACCTCCAATTCAAATGTAGTTTCAAGCAATATTGCAGCAGTAACACCAACAACTAATAATAACAATAATAATAATAGCACGAATATGAATTCTAACAATAATTCTTGTAATAATAGTAATAATAATAACAATAACAGTAGTAGTAATAATGTTGGTCCAAACACCAATAACGGTGGTAGTGGTGGTGGAATTCCATTTCCAAGGGTAATTTTAAATTTAGATCATAGAATGAAATTTAAAACTCAATTCATAAAAAGATTGACTCATAAATATTAATTTGTATAAAATTTCTCTTGATAGGATGACAATGAAGGTCCTGTGACAAAAAGTATTCGATTGACATCTGCACTAATATTAAGGAATCTTGTAAATTATAGTTCATTAGCTAAAAGGTAAGTAAATTCAAACTACAATCCCAAATAATATGAAGTCAAAATTAATTAAATTTCAATTTTAAAATCAGGAATCTCCGTCATTATGAACCACATTTAGCTGGAGTGGCGCTAAGCAATGTAGAGTCCAGTAGAACCATCGCTCAAGTGTTGTATGACATGAATGAAACACATCCTGTGTAAATAATTAGGAAATTAAATTTAAACAAAAAAATTACACATGTAAATTTAAATTCAAATAAAAAAAAAAATTAAATAAGGAAATCCATGACTCAACATTGCAAATCATCGCTTTTTTGAGTAAAAATTGAACGTTAATCCTTGATGAGCTAAAAAAAAATTATGATACAAAATTCAGTACTAAAAATTGACTAAAGATTAGATTTTAATTTAATAAAGGAAAAAAACACAAAATTTATTTAATTGAATCAAAATAAAGAAGAAAAATTGAGAGTTCAAAAAAATCATTATTTTAGGTCCCGTATGTGTTGAAATGACACACCTTGTAGTTATGTTAATTATTTTAATTACAATTTTTATACTTTTTCCTTTTCAATTTAATTTATAATTATGTAAGAAATACAATAATTATTATTGTAAACTGATCGGTGGATGATAAAAGTTCTTAATTAAGATACAAATTTTAATTTATTTCTGAAACTCATTTCTTCTGAGTTTTTTTTTATGATAATTCTAAAAATTAATGAATGTTACAATAAATTTAAGTTTTAAAAACAAAAAAAAGAATATAAATTAATTAAATTTTTGATAGAAATAAAGTTAAAATATAAAATATTTTTAATATTGAGCTGATTAATAATTAAATTATGCAACTAAACTTAGATACTGAAAATAGCCTTTTAATGTATTTTCTTTGTAAATAATTTGAAAGAATAATATTTAATATGTTGTAAATGTAAAAGAAAATCATTTTTTTTTGTTTAATTTGTTTAAAAAAATTATTAAGTTTAATGTAAGAAAAAAAAATTATTGATAATAAAAAAAATCAATCTGAAAATGAGTTTTTTTTTTAGTTTCATCAAAGTCATCGTGAACCATTTTAACGAGCGCATTTTTACGATCAAGGAACATATTTTAATACAAGCCTTTTTAGTTTACAGAGAAAAACGGCTCGAATTCCCATAATAGTCGTATTATTTTAAAATCGTCAGAAATGCGTTTACATTGATGTAAAATAATGAAAAATTTACTCAATTCTATGAAGGATTAGCAGCGTGTTTGCACCAATTAATTTGATGAAAATATTCAATAGCACTCATATATGTGGAGGTATGTGTTAAAATTCATTGAATTCATAACAGGATAATATTTTCTAATTTTCCAGTTCAATCGATCTCAATCATCAGTTGCATTATTATTATAGATTAATTTAAAAATTGAATGATTTAATTTAATGACGAACAAAAATTATGAAACGAAACTTTGTTATCGCAAAGACCTTTTGTTTTGTGTTGATAAAAATGTTTTCCACTCATTTCCTATGTTTTTTTTTTCATTGTAACGATAAGTGAAATATCACATTATTGACCTACATTTAATTTACATAAGGAAATCAATTTTTATCTAACTTACACGGAGCTCTACAAATTCAGACAATTTGATTGTCTTCTTCCGAATTATCACTGGTATACCTCGTTCTACATTCCTTCTCAGAATATCAGTTTCATAAACAATTAATTTATCAAAATATTTTACTATAAAATTATCTCACTTCCTTTTAAGTTTTACACGATAACCCTTCCTCGCCGAAAGTGGCTTTACTAAAATATCTAAAGCACTGCATTTAATCAAATCGTGGAATTTTTTTTGGCAAATCTTTCAAGTTCATTATTTGATATTAAATATGAAAATTATTTTTTTCTTTAATATTTTAATAACATAGAATTGTTAAAAAAGGGTTAAATTTACCTATAAAATGCCCTACATCATTCATAATTTATATCATTCTCATATTATGTGTCGTTAGAAAAGGATTAAATTAAAAAATATTGAAATATTAAAAAAAAATATATAGTAATGCACTTCAAGTTAATTTTCATTGTTGGAACTTTATCTGTACTTGGAGTTTTGGCCGAACTTGTCGACTTCAATCCAACAGATCTTGATTGGTCTGCTCTTGATTTAATTGAAAAGGTTTATCATCGTGGTACACGTCAACGAGGTATGTTTTCACCCAATATTTAGAGAAAAAAAATCATTTATTTCTTTTTTAGGCGATAAATTATTAAAAGAATATAATAAAAAAGCTTCATACTTAACCAAACAAGAGCTTATAAAAGTTAATTTTCGTTTTCCACCAAAAAAACGTACATTGTACAAACAAATTATCACGCATATTGAAGTTCGTGTTCACCAGGATGGAAACGAGGGGGAGATTAAAATGGTATCTGGTGGAATTAACCAACATATGATTTCATTTGATGTCATTTCGAAGCACACCAAACATTTGTATATCACAATCAATGTTTATGGAAAAATGAAGTAATTTTTTTTAATTATTTTTTTCTTAATGAAAAGTTATATGTATAAAATTTTTAATAAAAATCGAAATATGAATCTCTTTTTGCGATGTTTAGAGTTTCATCAATGTCCCATGTCATGGTATAATAATTAATTTTATTATTGGCAAAATTTAGTTTTTCCAAATAGCTTTCCAGCGTTTTGGTTTTCTTTTCATAAACTTCATGGTAGTCGATACGTGTTATATCTTGTGATGCTAAGATATTACAAATCCGTTTTAATTTTGGCAGGAACTCAAATGGTCTGAAAATCCTTTCTAAATCAATGTTTCCTACTCCAATTGAGAGATATAACGTTTCTAAATTGTACGCGTGATTTGCGATATGATCAAATGAGGTTTCAGTGATATCAAGCATCGTTACTCGCAAATCTCTTATGAAAGGTAGTTTGTGAACCATTGTAAGAAGAAGAGAGTCAGAACATCCTTGGACAACAACTGCTTTTAGTTCAAGAACTTCTAAATTTGGAAATGCATGACACAAGTCAAGAATTTTCTGTTCTGAAATCTGAATTTAAGTAAAAATGTGAATTAAATTAAATAAAAAAAATAATATAATAAAATACCATTGCCAGTTCAATACGCAGCTCCTTTAAATTCTTTTGATATTGAACCAATGAATCAAATATTGCGCTAGAAATTGTCGTTTGACTGATACTTAACGTTTTCAAGGTCAAACAACTCTCGAACAAGCCTTTCCAACATTCATGACACGTTTTATCGCCAAATTCTTCTAAATAGAGAAATTTCAATTCTCTTAAATCATATTTTTGATGGCCGAAAAAACATTCACTATTTTGGTGTTGAAAGCGATGTTGTGCCCGTGCCAATTTCAAATGTAATTCCTTCAAGTACCGAATACCTGAAAATGCCTTGAAAGACATCAGGTCTTGTATGAAATCGATATACAAAATTTCTAGGCCAGGCATATCTTGAGATGTAAAACAACGGTTTGTGTGTAGTATTATTTTTTTCAAATTAGTTTGGTGTGATATGAAACCACAGAGACTTTCAAAAGTTTGTTCCTTTTCAATGTAACATTCAAGCTCATTAAGACTCAGATCTGTTAATTGTCCGACATTTGGTAGAATTTGATCCCATTCACGTGGAGTCACATTCAAAATAAGACGTCTTAAAATCCTAGAATGAGCATTAATGATGTCCATTGGAACAGTATCTTGCAATATTGATTCAATGTAGACATTTTTGATGTTTGGGAAGAAAAATAGAATTGAATCAAAATCAGTTGAATCGAAATTGAATAAGTGCACATCAGAAATGGATTTGAATGCTATTTTGTCATGGAGACATTTGAAATTGTCAGTGGTTTTGAATATGTTAAGAAATTTAAGATGGTCCAGTGTTAAGGTAGTGAGTGAAGAAAAATGTGGTAAGACATCTAAAAGGTGAACAGAATTGTCTTGACACTCAAATTTGGACACATCAAGATGTGTCACAGTTTTTCCAAGCGTTTGCCAAAGGAAACTTGAATCAATTTCAAAGTCTGTCGTAAAACAGCCGAATGTGACTTTTTCATATATTGACACATTAATATTTTTATTTTTTACTAGAAATGTTGATACCGGTGGGTATTTTGTTGATAAAACACATGCGTCAAGTATTAAGTGAGTCATATTCTGATTATATTTGTTATTTTATTTTTTTTAAACGAAATTGAGTTTTATGATCTCGTTCTAAGTGAGATTAAAAGTGAACTGTTTCATGTGAAGAATAAAAATAAGAGTAAATCTAAATTTCATGTGTCATATGACGAGATTTGTAGTTATGAGTTGTTAAGGCAATTCCACCGTAAAGGGCTCAGAATGTCCTACAGCTATTCAGCATTATACAGAATTTACTTAAAAATTTCTTTGTTAACGGTTTCGCTTAGTATATTTTTAAATTTCCGCTTTATTATCCTTGAATCATGCTTTTGATCTCATTTGGTCATTTCATTAAACATCAAAGTATTTCAAACCATGATTCCAGATTCAATTTCATCTCAAGTAGGATAAATTCAAATATTTATTTTTTTAATATCAAGTTATAAAAAATGACATGATACATTTCATCTGAAATTTGATCCACTTTATTCAAACTAAGATCATAAATCTCCTCATTTAACATTATT
The DNA here is from genome assembly GCA_900002565.1 of Culicoides sonorensis. NCBI lineage: Eukaryota > Metazoa > Arthropoda > Insecta > Diptera > Ceratopogonidae > Culicoides > Culicoides sonorensis. The sequence goes on along the minus strand of LN483448.1, from coordinate 494,803 downwards.
AACTAAATCAACATCAACTGTGTGTCTTCTTGTCACATTAGCAACAAAAAAAAAGTAAAATTAAACAAACTTATTCAACACAAGAGCATTATAGTGTCAAATAGCAACAAACGTAAAGCATGATGATTATGATAATGATAAAGTAATAAATGAGCAAACATAAGCTTATCATTTTCCATGACAAAAAAAAATAATAATATACATTATAAAATAAAATGAAATGAGAATTAAAATAGGACAGGACAGGATATGAAGAGGAGATTTTTTTTTTAATATGAAAGAAGCAAAAAAAAATCATAATAATAAATAAATAAAAACACGTACAAAAACTAATCTTTATCGTTTAAGAATAAATTAAAGAGGAGAGAAAAAAAATAAATTAAATGGCTTCACTGAAAAGGGAAATCAGATTAAGTAATACAATTTTTTTTGTTGTATTTAATGGATCGTCATATTTTTCTTGTTATTCAATTTTTCTATTCATCGTGTTAAGGCATCAATACAAGAGACCCTTAATGCTTTAATAGTAATTGAATAATAATGAGAAAGAAACATTTCAAGAAAAGGCCAAGTCGATTCAATGAAAGAAAAGTATGAAATTATGGGGAAAAAAGTTTATTTATTGGAAAAAAGGATCAAAATGTATTTTTTTTAATAATAATTTTTTTGTAGTTGTAGCATAATTACTTTTTTTTTTATATGTTTAAAACATATTGCTTAAAAGCACATTTCGTATAAAAATATGCGATTTCACAGACGGTTTGTACACCGTCACTGTGAATCGCCATCCAAGTAGTTCAAAGGTTGTGAAATATTACTCATTGGTTTTTGGTTTGTGTTTATGTTTTGGACTTAAGAGCCTTAAAAATGATAAATCCCGCTAGTTCAACTGTTTTCAATGAACTGAGTCCGTTCAAAATGCGCTTTTCCTAAACATTCATTCGTTAAAATTTAATTTTTTTTTTTTTTAATTTCATGGCAACCCATTTTAAACGATTTTTTTTCAGTGCATAGTAAAAAAACTGGTAGTTACAGAAAATGTCATACTAATAGGACATAATGGCTCACATAATTGACTTTTAATGGGAATTATCATAAAAAATAATAATCATCATCATAAAATGTGCTTGTGTAATAAATAGTATCATGTACTAACATGCTAATAAGAGTATGAATTTATTATTTAATATGATTAAATTATTATGTGCTAGCAAAAAAATATGTATTTTTTTGTCATTAAAACTTTTTATGTCTGTATAAAATAGTGCAAATGATGTTTTACATTTTTTTAACAAAGCAGAAATTTAATTATATGTGAAATGAAACCAAAACTGAGGGACAGGCGCGAAACTTGTGTCTTTAAGGCATTCCAATATTTGATTGCAAAAGTTAAGATTTTTTTATGATTCTCTAAGGACATTTTTTTCTTCATAACTTGTAAATTCTTATAATTCCATATTCACGTTTCACTAAATTTTGAAATTACATAAGTTTTCAACATTTTTCGTTAATATTTTAGGTTATCAAGTACGTGAGAAATCCCAATTCGACACCTTGTCCCATAGTAAGTTATTCGTAGAAAAGAGAGAAAATAAACACATAATTCAATTTTATGTTTTCCTTGTTTATTTTTTTTTACGTATTCGTCTGTTTCCTGCATCTTTTGACTCGTAGTTATGTTATAAACAGATTATCACCTTTTTCATATACCATAACTCGTATCAATGAACTGACATATGAATACTTTTAATGTAATGTAAATGTTAACGGCAAAAAAGGTATGTTTTTAGGAAGGATCATATTTGGTTTAATTCAAAATAAGCACTCACACACACACAGAAATTAATGAAGTAAATTCAATTTGATTAACATTCTATCACCCAATAATCCGATCAGTGTTGTCTTTTTACTTCTCTTGTTCTTCCTAGTTAGCTTTGAAATGAAAATTGTGGGCATAAATGTGATAAGAGATGAATATTGTGACTAATTAAATTAACATGATTCTCTGGTAACAAATTTTCTATTAAAAGTTTTCAGTTGGTCATAAAACATTGCACTTTTTCCAAAAATTTATCAATTAACATGTTTAGAAAATGAAATTTCATATGAAATTTAATCATAGAACCCATTCCATGCTAATAAATCATTTTATTTAGGTTTGTTTTGGTCATAA
>LN483448.1:447802-487814 GCA_900002565.1 Culicoides sonorensis | reverse complement strand
AATCGCATTTGCCATTTTTCAAAACAAATGGTGCAGGACACTCACATTTTCCAGATGGTCCAGCAACTAAACCAGGAGGACATGTTGGTGGTGGTAGGTAAATGGGGGGAGTAGTGGTTTTGATAGCTACACATCTTCCATTTTCGAGTACTTCATTTGAACCACATGACTTTTTGGTGGTTGGTCCAAATTTTATTTCAGGTACTTCATAGAGATAACCATCGGGACCAAGCTTTTGTTTTGGATAGTTATCTTCAATTGCAGCATGACATGCATGAAGAACTGCAACGAGTGCTATCAATTTGATAACACCTTGCTTAAAGGAGAAAAATTTAAACAAAAAGTTATTATCTTAAAGTTATTTAAGATAAAAGAAAGAGATGTAAAGTCATTTTGATACATCTAGAATATTTAAACCAGTTTTCTTCATTAATTCATTGATTATGTCACTATTGTTCGTTATTTTTTTAGGTTTTAAATTAATTTTTGTTCGAACTAAAAAACGCGTGTATAGAGAATTTTTGTGTCGTCTATCTGTGTAAATTAATGGAAAATCATTTTTTTTATCCAATTCAAAAAAATACTAAATTTACACATCTAAAAAAACGCATTGCTATTAAAAAAAAATGAAAAATCAAACGACTTAAGAATAAAGAATAAGGACTCTTGTCAAATCAAACAGAAGTTGGTCTCTGCTAATACGATATGCATATCTTTCAGGATGATGATGCTTTACATTTGTTTGTGTATCAGTGATTATTAGTATTTTTTCAATTTTTTTGTGCAAAAATTTATAAAGAGCGACTAATCAAACCTTGGTTCAAATTAAGTAATTTTTGAAAAATTCACATGACTGTATTTTTAGTTGAAAATTGCACAATAATCATTCAATTTTATCTCAGCAGCAATAACATTGAAATATTTTTAAAAAAACCACATAAAAACATCAAAAATCTAATAAAATTTCAATAATTTTTTCACATGATGCTTCATTGATATAAATTTTTCATTCATAAAAGTGTGAACTCTTTAAAATTCACTTTTTTTTTATAAATTTTTTTTATTTCATTTAAATTTGGTAAATTATCTATGTTTTGTTTATCTTATATATTTTTTTACTTTTAATATTTGGCTTTAAGTCATCTCATTAATTCAAATTTTTGTTTGATTTGACTTTATTTTTTAATATTATCATAAAACGTTTAAGTGCCTTTTAAATTGCTTTACAAACTATTCATTATGAGTAGTGTTATGAATAATTTTTATAAGTTATGATTGATAGATGTCACATCACTTTTTCTATTCATCAGTTTTTTTTTTATTTCCTTGTAAATAGATTTTTTTTGCTTTTAAATTTTTCTTTCATGTATGATAGTCCAGAATTAGAATTTTCGAATACTAACCATTTTTGTTCTGATTTATATTATAAAATTTTCTTTAAAACTTCTAAGCAGCACTTTTATAAAGCACTTTTCTGCCTTATTCTAAGTTGTTTTAATATTTGGCCGATTTTCTTACGGTTTTAATATCTACACGTAACGATCAGAACTAAGCCAATTTTTTGGTGCTTTTTCCTATTTATACCCAACCCCAAAATAATAGAGATGAGTTTAGTCAAAAATATGATCACACATGTTTAAAAAACTTGATTTAATATGAGAAAATAAGCAGATGAGTCGTGTATAGATGGGCTTTTAACGAACTCGTTTCATGTGTTAGTTCAAATAGCTTGTAGAAGAAGAAAAAAAAAACAAGAAATTTTGGATTTTATTATGTTTTGCACTAATGCTTTAATTGTTTGGGACTTTATTTTGAAAAAAAAAAAAATTTACAAATTTATCTCTAAATGATTACAAATTCTACGCATATTAACTAAGTAAATTTATCTATAAATTTTTGTAAAAATTAATCGCACGCACATTTTGACTATTTGAAGGACATTTGTGTGTCTACTATGTGTGTCTGTCTATCAACAAAACTAGAAAAATTTATATGGGAATACATAAAATGATATGTTAAAAGGTGATATTTTTGGAATGAGTCGTAAAATTAAAAAAAAAAAATTGTTATAAGAAATTTAAAAAGGGTGTATTTTGACAAAAAAAATTGCTGTTCAAAAAATTTTAGCTGTCAAAATTCAAAATGTTCTTATATAATTTTTATTTCCATTGTCTGAAAATTATGTAAGTATTTTATTGAGATAATCTTTTGTTGTTATCTCTTAATCTGGATAATGGAATCATTGATTTAAAATATAAGAAGAATAACAAAAGAAAATAAATCAATAAAAAATATTACTTAAAAATATCCCGGATTCAAGATTAGATCACTAACTCAAGAACTTTGATCCAACCACTGACGTCGGTAAAATAAGAAGGAAGTTGACACTTAGAAGGATGAGATAAAAAATTTCTACTCCGATAGACAGGTGTCCAATACTTGTGGTTATTCACATGTTGGATGATGACGTCTTTCAATCGATATCATTAAAACTATTTTACGACCTTGCCTAACGACCTTATAAACAGTTAACTAGATGTTGATGAAAATAGATTTTAATGTCTTCGTTAACAATAAACATGAATTTATGATTGTTGATGACCAGTTCTCATTCTTTTTTATTTAACAAATAACTTTTAAACTCTTAAATTACACTGAGAAAAAATATTAGCATAGCCGATTTCCAGGCCTAGGTTGTTTAAACGCAATTTGAGCCGGTACAAAGAAGAATATTGGAAGCAAAAGTGAAAATTTTTACCTCTGGAAAGAAATTAATTAATTTTCGTATGGAAGAACTTCATCGTCTCAATTTACGTTTGTTCATTCTAACGCCGAGTTCAAATTTTGTGGCTCAGTGTATTGTAATGTCCACTCATAAAAAAATGCCGAAAACAAATATCAGAGATAAGTTAAACAGGTTGAAAGCGAAAGTATTTAACAATCAAACAGACAAAACCTAAAATAATAAAAAAACAGGTTCTGTAGTTATATTTTATCATTATGTAATATAACTATGAATCTGTTGTTATTCTTGATCAGTTTCTCTGTTTTTTTTTAATAATTCATTTGTAATACAATAGGCCAGTTAGGCCGAGGAAAGTCTTTCATACTTTTCCGGTTATTCCCCACTAAAAATTTGCCGAAATTATTAAGGGGAGTATATTTTTTAAGTATATTTTTAATAAAAAAATGTTATTTCTTCTCTAACTTTACAAATTTTACAAAAATGTAAATCACCCAACCACCCTCTTATGTTAAAAAAATCTCAATTTCCCAGAACGATTTCAGCTGCCATTTTTTGATTTAATTTTTTATTTTCTACTAGATAATACTCTCAACTTATCAAATGCGTATAGCTTTATAGAATTATGTACAAAAATTTCGCTATAAACATTTGAACAAGAAATTTGGCTGTTTTTTGATAAATTTTTTAAAATATCACGAATTTCGTCATATTTCGTTTTAAATTTATATGAAAAATATGAAAAAAAATAATCATTATATTTAAGAAAAAATTACCAAACAGCGAAATATATTCATTAAATACTGTTTTTAAATATTTTTTGCCCGGTAAAACACTGACAAGGAAAAAAACTATCAGAATATTTTAAAACATTAAAAACGACGAATTTTAGGTTATGTAACAATAAAAAATGAACACTATGATTTAAAAAAAAAAAAAAATTTCCATGTAAAAATATACTCCTGAGTGTATATATACTTTCCCCCCCACCAAGATTTTTGAAACGAAATTAACCGGAAAAGTAGAAAATACTTTGCTTGGCCTTAAAGTTACTATGGACACAAAAATTGTTTATTCTGAAAACTTAAAGTTCCTAAGATTATTAATATTTATTCACTTCTGAGTCAGAGAATGTTAGGTTTTATATTCTCTATAGCCTTACGATGGCAGTTACTCTTAAAATTTTCAATTTGAGCCCAATACATGAAAAAAATTATTTTCTGACTCAGATGGATATTTTCTTTCATAAGTTTAGGTAATTTTGGTCATATACAACATATCCGAAAACTTTGGCCGCCCTATTTTTTTATTTTACATATTGTCTTTTCGATTTTTTTTATTAATTTGACACAATATTGTATTCTTCTTCCTTCTCTTATTGTGATCAAGAAGAACATTTCAACCGAAGGAGATGAAAAAGATGAGATAAAAAAATATAAAGTTCTTGTTAAAATAAGAATAAATTTTGGAAGATGTTCATAAGTTCAAATCCGGTTCATAATTTGTCAAGGTCATGCTCATTTTATTGTTTTATAACAGGAATCCGTTACCCTTTCACTTTTGAGGCATTAAATAATTTTTTGTTCTGGTTTTAATCATCAATAAGAAAAAAACGAAAACAATCACTGAGTATTCTCAAATCACCAAAGTCATACTAACACGACCCACAACTAAATTAAGTCATCCTCCAAACCTTCAATAATGTTAAATCATCATGAGTGGATTAGCTTCGTATTTATCCACTCAAACTACATTTACATCAAAACTTTTATCCTCAATTATTCAATTATATAATCAAACAAAATATTTTAATTAACAAAAAAAGGTAGTTGACAAATAAATAAACAAACAAACATAGTAATTTCATCGATTGATTGAAAAAATGCGTTCATGCAGACAAATGTTAAAAATATATTTTTTTGTATTAATAACTGTTAATTAACCGATTGAATACACGGACACAAATTAAACATACAAAAGATGCACAAATAATAAAAATTCAATACCATATTTCAATTTAATTAGTATGACACAGAGAAAAAAAATGTGTGTGTTTACTTTTAAAGGTCAATGATGTGTGAAGATTTCCTGCTAACGATAAATCAATTGACAATCAATAAATCGGAACTTTATCAATATACATTTTTATTTTAAGTTTCTATCAAAATATTCAAAAACGGTCACGGTAGCACTTAGTTGACATTTTGACCTGCTATTATTAGTTTTTATGTTACATTTTGACTGTAAATCGTGCTATGTGAAAAAAATCATTTAAAATAAGGGTTAATTTATATTAGATCTTTCGATGTTTGGGAAAAAATCTCCATGAGATTAGTCCTGTTTTTAAATTAAAAAAAAAGATAACTCGACGCACCTTCCTAGAATAACATTTCAAGGGCCTAACTAGCCCAAACCTGTTAAAGAACAATACTGATTTTTAATGTCAACGATTTTTTTCTCTAAGATTTTTTGATAATTTAAATTTATTCAGAAAATGACAAATAATATTAAAAAAAATATTTTATGTAAAAAAATAATAAAAAATTCAAACAATAACTGATTCAACCGGTTAATTAAAGTAATCAAATTAAAATATTTTTCTTGTTTTAGCGGTTCTATGTTAGATTTATAACTTGAAAGAAAGATAAAGCAAAAAGTTAATAAAAATAGGAAGCTTAGTAAAACAAATCTAGTTTTTTGTAAGAAAAAAAGATCGAAATACGTTGAGGCTTTTTGTTTTTTTAAATGAGTGACATCAATCAATATTTGAGTTAGTTTTTGGTTTATCGATTTTTTTTCTCTCTATCAATAAATCGATTTTAAATTAGATGTTGAATCACTTTTTTTCGGAATGTTGTTTTATCGTCTTTTGTTTAAACTCAAAACAAAGTTGATAGCCTTGACTTTGGTCAGAACAAAATTTGACTGGTTAAAGTACGATTCTGGGCGTTTACTGTCAAACAAAAAAAGTGAAAGTTGTTTTATAAGAATAAGCTATAAAATCCATAAAAAATAACATAAATTTGAATTATTTAAGATTTTGAAAATGATTAATCCTTTTTTATTTCATAATTATATTTTTTTTTGTCTTGAACCATCAGACAAACAATATTATTTGTATCTTTGATTTTTCTAGTACATGATACTCAAAATAAGTATCAAAAGTTTATCATCCAATAAACAATTTCCATCAAGAGGCCAACGTAGAGATTGGTAACTTTCGAGTCATCCTAACACTACCACCAGCTTTCAATAGACAAAATTTCTATTTGGAGATCTTTGCATTTCATCATCAGCACTAATAGGTTAATTTGCCATAAAGAATACGACCAAAAATAGCAAAATCGTTTTAAAAAAAATGTTGAGTTCTTGATTTTCAGGTAAAATTACCATATTCTCTTGCGACTCATAGACAAGTATTTAACATATTTTCTTGCATCTCCTCATATAACTCAACTCCTCTAAATGAATGAATGAATCTTGCACTGAAACCATTTTTTTTTAAATTTATGATTATGCATGGATGTGATTTAATTAAAATCAAGTTATTGATCGCTTTCTTATGTTTGATACATTTATAATTTGATGACTCATCAATATAAATTCTGATACAAATTCCAACTAGATCATTTAAAAATAGCTAATTCAATGAATTCTATTAATTCAGATAAAATTTTTCCAATAAACAATGCAAAATGTAAACAAAATGCAAATTTTAACTTAAAAATATTTCGAGCACATAAGTATCATCTCGAAAATTCCAGATGACGCTGTTAATTTTGTTGCACAACAAAATTGAACTGGTTTTTAATCAAGTTTTATTATTTTTATTCAATTTATTTTTTTGTTTTTAATTTTAGTTCACACTTATTATTTTTTTGATCTTATCTCAAATTATTTCAACTTTAATAAACTGGACAGGCATTGTTGAGTGGTTCTTTATTTCCAGCGTAACATAAGCAGTAATGATTATGAATCCGAGCACCTCTTACACATTCACAGTTTGTACCTGGTGGCAACTCGCCTGGTGGGCATTTTTCTGCATCAACAAAGGTTGCAGTGACAAAAACCATTGCCAACACGGCAAAAACAATGAACAGAAATCTCTAAAATTTGATGATAGAGAAATGTTAACGTTAATTTCATGATTAAAGAAGAAAAAACATCTCACCATATTTCTTTATCGTTACTTTAACACAGTAAATGTATTCAAAAAAATAGTCAACTTTAGTGGTAGACTGATGTACAGTTACTAAACTTGAACTATTTTTTAGAGTTTTGTTTGATTTTCTTTCATTTTATAAGACAAATGAACCTATAATGAACGAAAATTAATCTTTTTTTTTTGTTTTGAGTTAATAGTAAGAGAATAATTATTAAAGATAACGATAGTCATGTGAATACATAAATGAATTATTTATTTATTTTGAAACAAAATTTCCTGAACAGATTTTTGAGCATACTCAATGTACCGAGTACATGGCATTTAAAATATTTAAAATTATTTTTTATGGCCATAAACTTTAAATATTCCACACATGAAAGAACATTTATAGCCTTTAAGTCGAAACTGTACAAAATCGTGACCGGGTCCACCTGCAAACATCTCAAATTTGTCGTGGCTTTTACAGTCACTTACTCCTTCAAAACCAACATATGTAATTATTGCATGGCCGTAATGAGTATGGGGTGGTGGTGGAAATGTTGCTTGCAACCAGGTCTCATCTTGTCTCTTGCCTTTTACACATTTTCTTGGCACTAACAATGTACCAACTGGAAAGTCCCCTATAATTTTTAAAAATCAATAAAATAATATGGTTTAAATTTAATTTAAAAATAAATTTTACTCACCTTTTTTTTTACACCCATCATAGTATCTTGGTAATGGTTCACAAGTACACTTGGTTTTTGGACACAGTGTTGAACGCCCTTTTAATTTAAAAACTTTGGCATCAGAGTATCCAAACGAAGCTAGAGCCCCAATAAAGAGGAGTAAGAAGGCTAATTTAAGCATGTTAATTAGTTGAATTTTTAATTGAATTTCCTTGTAGAACGAGGTTTACAATGAAAAGAAATTCAAAAATGTGTTCAATTTATAGTGAAAAAATAAAGGAAATTGAACTCATTTTGTCACATGTTTAATTAATTGATTACTAATTATCAAAAAAGTACCGTTCTTTGATATAAAATTGAAGGTCATGTGACTGTTGATATTAAACTTAACCCTCAAAACATTGAATCATCAAATATTGTAAGTTAGTTTTAACTTATTCAATTGCGAGAGCGAAACAATTCCGATTTAAACCCAAATTTGTGATTAGTGATTCATTTTTATAAACTAAAGTCCAATATCTCAGAGTAGAATTTTTCAAGCTTTATAGCTCCCATTCCTTAAAAAAGGGTTAAACAAAGCAACAATGATATATTTTCCACTGAAATCCGTAGTCATGTGATGATACCTCACGGAATAGAGATAATTTTTCATCCTGTTATACCAGACAAATTGATAAAACTTCTAATTTAAATTCAAAGTAATCTTGGAATATAAAGGAAATTACGTAGGTTGATAATAACTATAAATAAATTGTTGATAAATTACATTGCAGAACAATTCTAATTCAACGCTCATTATATTCAGTCATTTATTCTAAACATTACATTTGATATGAAATTCTTTATTTTAATTTTTTCAACACTAGTTTTAAATCAGTGTTATTGTAAATCATCATTTTCTAAGGCATATATTATGAAGACACATTGTGGAAAACTAGAACCAGGTAGCTATAGATTATACATTTTACGTTATTTTTTTTATGACACTTTTATTTGATAATTAGGTGATTTTATACTTTCGTCATCTTCTTATCCTCGTGTATTTCAACATATTAAGGAGGAAATAACAACAATTTATAAATTTCCACAATCACCATACACGAACTTTTTAAACAAAATTATAACTTATGTGGTAATTAACATAACTTCAGATGACACCAAACCCAGCATTGATGTCATCAATGGGGACCTTTATCGAGATAGAATGCAAATAAAAATATCTGTAAGGAGAGCAAGGATTTTTACTTCAAAAGTAGTTGTATATGGAAACTGGGCCAATTCTAATAGAAGGGTTAAAGAATCGTGTGTATTCAGGTAAATATGGATCATCTTCATCAATTTGAAAAATTATTTTTCAATGAAAATGATCAAATGTTGGATTTTATGTAAACAAGTTAAATCAAAACCATTTCACCATTGAATTTGCTATTCTTTTGTAAATATATAATAAATTTTATGACACAGATGTCTTTTTATTATTATTATTATTATTTAGTTTTCTTTTTATGAATCAATGCTACAGTGAGGGAAAAAAGGTCACATGTTTGTGTAAATATGCTTGAGGATTTGATGAGCTTTTTATTATTCAACAAACGTGAATTTGTTTGAAGAGTTTCAATGGTATTTTATGTATATAAAGGAAGAAAAGAATGGAAAACACAGACATGATGAGATCCATTCATTTCTATGATTTAAAAATTCGTTGATCATATGAAACGGAAACTTTATGCGATGAATAGTTTTTTAAATGATATTCAAGATGTGTGTTGTCTACGTTCAAAATTTATCTATGGAAACACTTTTTCTCTCATTTTCTTAAAGAAGTTGGATATCACTGTTGCGTGACCCTCATAAAACATCTCTCGTTATACGTTTAACAATGAAAAAGGGTTACTAAAGTCAAGCTTTCTGTTTACATGCACACACTATTCAAATGCTGTCTCTTTAAAAAATGAAACCTTACAAAAAGCCTTTTTATTATAACATTTTATCTTTGTTCCTAAATCTTGATGATGAATATAAAGTTTACCTTTTTATGATTATTTGTAACCAAACACGCATAATTTTGTCTCTTTTCTTCCACACGAATAATATGTGTGTAATTTCAATGTCTTCTATTCATTCAGAAAAAATTTTTTTTTTGACGAAAATTTCCCATAGAACAACAAAAGTGTTGAAAAGTTAGGAAAAGTAAAATAATATAAAAATAGTCATGTAAAAGAAAGTTTTTTTTTATATTTTGGGATTGAATTGAAAAGAAGGAAGGCAACAAAAGATGAAAAAAAAAAACTAAAAGTAAAGTAAAGTAAGTGCAAATTGCCTCATAAATTTAAATCAAGGTAAACATAATTTTCTATTTATTTAGTTTTTTTTTTGTTGTACAAGTTTGTTTGTCCATTTCAACTATGAATAGAGTGATAAATATCTGGCAAATTGAAAAATAAGAGTGTGTCTTGTGACCCAAGAGTTATTTAAGTTGATATTTGTCGTTTTTTTTTGAACTAAAGGATTTATTTGTTTTTAAATGAAATGGAAACGCTTGGCTTTTAAGTGAGGATTTAATAGAAAAGCCTTGTGTTTTTTTTAAATGAAATGGAGACGCCCGGTTTTTAAGTGAGGATCAAATAGAAAGGCCTTCTGGTTCTTTTCTAAATAAAATGGAGGCGTCTGGTAAAAATATAAAACATTATTCATTCGCTTTACAATGAAATGAATCATAATATTTCTTGTGAATATTCTTTGCTCATAATAAATAACAAACATAGCGACTAAATTATCATTAAAAGTCATTAAAGATTACCACATTATACCTCTTTATTATGATACGTTTAAATTCATTGTTTGCATTAAAATAGAATATCTTTCCTTTTATGAAGCCAAAATTTATGTTCATTTTACAAAGATGTGATAAATTTTGTCTCCTCTTTTTTTTTCTTAAACTTTTGATATTAAATTTAAAAAAAAATTGAAAGATAGTTCAGTGTGAAAATGAATAAAATGCTGAACAAATGACTTGTGACTTGGTTTTTTTTTTCGTTTCATTTTTCCTTAATTTCATAGAGAACAGACTCGTATTGTTTGTTTGTTTGTTAGTGTAAAATGTGTTCATAATGATATAAAATATGAACAAAAATTTTTTGAAAACAGAACAGGATGAGGATGAATATAAAAGTGAAAAGAATGAGAGGCAAAAAGTAAAGTTTCTACATAATAAAAGGAGGTAATTTGTGAGACAATTTAAAAGTGACTTTGTCTGGAGTGATAAAATATGTGACTATACGATAATAATAATAAACTATTTTTGGAATGATAACAAGAAACGAGACAAAAGTAGTAAAAAAGTTTTTTTTTTAAACTTAGCAAAAACTTTAATGGTTCACAAATGAAGGTGTGAGTTATATAAAGAGATTAAATTGAATTTAAAGTGGATTTAAATAATTTTAAGTTTTTCTTTTGTTTTGTGATATTCCGAATTGTTTTTAAGTTGGATTAAGCACTAACAGGTGTTTTGATTCAAAATTGACTTTTGATAAAACTTTCAAATTAAGACATTTTTTTGCTTCTTAAAAAAAATGCTCTTGTATGACATTGGCAGAACGATTTGCTTTATTTTTTATTTTCAGAACTAGCTTCAAATTAATATTCAACAATACAATTTAACTGTCAATATAAATCAATCAGAGCTAAATTGATGCAATAATACGGAAAATCACACATACAAAAAATAAGATTAGGATTGACATAAATATTGAAATATAAAATTAAATGTTGACAACAAATTGACTGGAAATTCTGATTTGAATTTTAGGCAAATAGTAGACAGGTAAATATTTTATAATAGCAGTTTAAAATGACGTTAATTTAATGTATGTCACACTTAAATTTTATGAAAACTCAATCAGATTTCCTTCATAATATTGTGATATAAAATTAAAAAAAATTGAATCAAGTTTTTGTTTTCTTATCATTGTAACACAGAAATTGTATAAATTCAATTGTATCATTGAATTCTTTGTTGTAATAATAATTATTTGTAATTTAATTATTCCCTTGAGTGTTGTTTTAAGTTTTCGTTTCACTCTTTTTTTCCCATTTAATTTATTTGAATAAAGACTTGAAATGGAGAACATTACAAAGGAGTGCGTGCCACTTCATCAGTTTTTATCGTTCTTTTTTTATTTAAAGGCAATAATTTATAATAAATTAATGAAGCAATATGAAAATACATATAAGTTTTGATTATGACAATTAAAAATGGAAAAATTTTGAGCTGAAAACGTTTTAAACCTTACACTTAAAGTTGAAAGTAAAATTTCTTCATTCTTGTTGAAAATTGTCCATGAATTGGAATAAGAATAAATCAAATTTTAACTATGAGATAGATAAAGAAGACATAAACTTTTATTGGTATTCAATTTGATGAGCTAGCCTTAAATTTTATGATTTTACTTTTAAAGGCTTTGATCAAATTATCCGGCATTGCTATTTTTCGATTTAATTTCATCGGCATAAAACCCGAAATCAAAGTTTATGCTTATTTTATGTTGGAAGGACTTTTAACTTTTATGATTCATACAATTTCCTTCAATACTGTCATGATTTTATGAGTCAAATTCCATCCACAGTGCCCTTGTTGAGCTTATTTCCCTGCAAAAGAGATGCACTGTGGAAATTTAATTTATTTTAAATTTAAAAAAGATGATTATCTCTTAATTGGTCACATTTTTGTCATTTTCACTTTAAAAAAATCCCTCACATTTCATAAAATACCGTCGTTATCAGCAAACTTACTATTTAAGTTTCTATGGAATCAAGCAACATGTATTTTGTTTCGGCTTTAAATATCATGTCATTTTAAATGTCGTTAAACAGCTTAAAATATGTGTGTGTGTGTTAACATCATGTTATTGTGCAAAATATAACAAGAAAATATAACAGAATGACAAATAATATAAAATCATGAAAGAGAATGAGAGAATTAGATGAAGGATTTTATGATCCATGTCATATCCATGTGTTGCTTTTATGCCTATTTTTTTTTATATACCTGAACGCGTTCAGTGCCTTATGTCTTATGATTTTCAGGTTATTTTTTGCGACTTGTGATACTGGAATATTCGACAACCTTATCCTTGAAACTTATGACTTGATCTGTTAACCAATCAAACTCAAGAGTAAAAAGACATGTCTGGTTCATTTTCATTAATCTGAATTTTTCAATGAAAAGTTTACAATTTAACAGAATTTAAACATATGTGGTATGTTATTTTTTTGTATAAAAAAATACACATTTTATCATTCACGGTGAATTAAACAATCAAAATATTACAAAGTCATATCATTTTTCTTTATTATCATTATCATTTGTAATGCTCAATCGGATTCACAAGACAATTTAAAGAAGATAAATCATTTGTAAAATGAAATTTTAAATCAAATATGAAACATCATCAAATTGAATTTTCCAATATTGAAGATGACATTTTTTTTTTGTTGTAAAATAATCCAAAATATCATTAAATTGCTCCAAAATCGTAATTTAATTTAAATCTGTATCAGTATTTTCTTATAAAATTTTAATGTTAACAGCTCAAGAGAAATGGAAGATGATTTTCTGGATAATAATTTGTATAATAAATATACTTTGTTAAATTATAATTGGTATGTCAATTTCTTGATTGCTCTATTCGTAATTTTATCATTATTTAAAGTTACATTGTATAACTTTCAATGCAATTATTGTAATAATAATGAAAATAATGATCATCCAGAGTTGATATAATGATTTGAAATACAAATTTGTTTTATTTTGTTATTGTTCGTTTGTTTGTTTATTTATTTATTTAAACAGTTGCTCTTTTAGTTTGGTGTGTGTGTACGTGTACGTTTAAAGTAAGAGAAAAGTTGTTGAATGTTAAATTAAACTTTAAATATGAGAAAAAAAACAAAATCTAATTACTTTTCAAAAAAAAAAGAATAAGAAGAACCCAAATCAAACGTTTTAATTTAAAGTAAAAATTTCAGATGATTTTGATTGAAATTGGTTTGAACCTGCAAGTTATATAAAGTGAAGTGCTAACTGTATCTAAACAATTCTCTTATCGCTTTTGTTCCATCGAGAATTTCAATGTAAGGACCTTTGATTGTTTGATTTGTGTCTCATATCTAATCTCTTTATTTATTTTACATTTTTTTTTCATTTAGATTCGATTCCATTTTATTTTCTTCTGAAAATTTTCTACACAAATTATGATGAGGATGACAATTACGATTAAAAAATTGCAGACAAGAGAAAAAATTTCAATACATACAGTATAAAAATAGAGTCAATTATTTTATTTCCTTAAATAACAATAATAATATCATTCATTGATACTGATTTGCCTTTAAAGTCATGTATAAAAGGATGGATTAGGATGATATTTTGTTTTCATTTTCCTTCCTTATTGTTCATGTATATGATAAATAAAATATAAGCAAAATACTCGATAAATCGACCTTTTTCCTTTTCAAGTACCCTACTTTTTTCATCATTTCTATCAATATTTTTGTTCTAGTACGTCATTCATGTGTTTTGTAGTGGTACTATTTTCATCATAATGTTTATGTCATTCATGAGAAATATAAAAGATTAAAATATTGGCATTGATCTCTGATACAAAAGGAAATTTGTGTCAACAACCCACTCTCTCTCTTTACTTTTGTGTCTAATCAATAGGATATCATTGTATTAGATTTAGATTTATACTGGTCATAGTCCCTTTTTCTATTTCAATCCATTTTGATTTAAGTTATTGATTTGATTGAATTGAATTGAATTTAAACTGTAATTCCAATAAAAGTGTTAATTTTGAAAGTGACAAGAAAACACAAGAATTACTTACTTTTCTCACACTATCAGTGTCGATGATTCATTCTACTTTAATTAATTCATATATAATATAATTTAATTATCACAGTTTTTTATTATTAAACTCGCAAATTGAAATAAAATTGATAAGAATTTCTATTTTTAAATTAAATGTTAAATACAAAGCAGGTTGACTCGTTATATTGACTCATTAATGGCAGTATATGGTGGAGCTGATATGGTTATCGCTTGAATTGCATACACAATTCTGTAAGTAAAAGTAAATTAAAATTTTTAATTAATTTTTTTTATATAATATTTTAAATGAATGTACTTACACTAGGAGAAGTGCATCAATGAAGAAAATTAAAACACTTAAGAGGTTGAATGCACCTGGATATGTTTTTAAAGTGGCTTTATATAGTTGAGTAAATGCTGGTGATCCCATTAATTGAAATAGTGATTCAAATGCTGATATTAATGCATTTATTTTGCCTTTAAAATGGAAAATTTTATTTAAGACTGATATAATATATGATAAACTCTCACCGATATCAGCTTCAGGTCCTATATTAGTTAAAATACTGCGACATGTAACATAAGAAATGTTTTTAATACCTCCTACAAATACTGACACGTACATATGCCATGTTGTACTGGCCATTGCCGCAATAAGACTCTGTCCCATCGTACTCAGATAACCAAAAATCGTTAGAATTGTGTCATTCACTTTAAACAATTTCTTCAAACCAACTAATGCAATAATACTTCCAATTGCACTAAATGTCATATTGACAGATAAATATGCGGTATAATTTTCAATTGTCCATTCAAATTTCTCGCGTACAAAGAGGTAAAATAGTGTCATTGATCCTTCTGTGCAAAATGAAGCCAATCCAACAGCTGCCAATATCAACCAGACTATAACACGATCGAGATTCGGTCGTTTTTTCACTGCAGTGTGAATCATATCTTGATACAATTTTGGCATAAAAAGATCAGTACACCGTTCAACCCTACTGTGATCCGAAATTGTTTCAGTTAAAAACAAAATTATGTGAATTAAACCCAAAAATACACAAAATGTTGCAAGAGCAAAGACAAATGTCGGACTTTTCCAGTCATTTAAATATCCTGAAGAGATTGAGCCTAAAAGGACACTTATCAAAATAACACCTTGGGTGATTCCATTTCTCAATGCACGATTTTCTTTTTCCGTGATATCACTAATGTAGGAAAATACAACAGTTGTAAGGGCTGTATTGCCACCGCTGATTGCCATTGGAAAGGCTGATATCACATACCACCATGGATCGATTTGAATTTTGCTTGAAAAAACAAGAATAGATGTAATGACCCCGAATTGTAGTAAAGTTCCCAAATAAACGACAATTAATATTGGTTTCCTTCCATGTAAGTCTGACCAAGGACCTAATCGGAGACACATTATCGTTCCAATCAGAATTTCGATGAGTTGTTTTGCCATAATTATGTTTGCCACATACGGTTGAACTTCAGTTTCAATTTCTTTTGTTATATTACTAGAATTTTTAGTGCCAAGACACTTGCAAGTTGTTTCATTGTAATGATAAACGTCCACACATGTCTGATATACGAGTTGATTTGTAAAAACAGCCGCTATTTAATGAAATTATATAAAATCAGATTAATAATTTAAAGGGAAAAAATGTTACATGTCAAACTCCATCCAAATACAATCAAAAATAATGAGGGCTCAAGTGTGAAATTATTCCTCCTCAACCTGTTTGATCCTGAATTGCTTTGAATTGAAGGCACATCACTCACTGGTTGAATTTCCTGGTTATTCTCCATTGTATGTCAAGTAACTTAAGTTAATTGGAACGAAGTGTATGACAAAATTGAACTAATTTTTTATAAAAATTTTATCATGTTACACTTTTCATCTCAGTTTCACGGAAGCGGATACTCTCAAAGGTAATCGTTTTAAATTAAATATAATACAATTTATTTTTATTTAATGTTGCGCCAATTTTTATTCATATAAATTCAAAGAGACTTTTGATACAGATCAAAATAAGTTTCTCTCTCTCTCTTTCTATTTACGTTATTTTCTCTTGTTGTAGAATTATCGTATTTGCATTTTTGTCTTACTCCAGAAAGTACAAAGTCACGATTTTTTTATTACATTCAATTAAAGCCGAAACTTGATGATTATCTTTAAGAATTATATATCAGATATCGCTTGTTTCATTTACAGAAATATTTTTTATATTTTTATTTTTCAAGTTTATTCACATTTTAAAGTTGAAATCGATGCACTTCGATTTGTATATTATTTTAACTTAAATTCAATAATAATTTTAACACGCCATTCAATAGATTAAGTATCGACCTCCAAATAGATCAGCTGTTCCATTACAACTAAAGACTATCTCATTCTTGAAAAAGTTGAATGGAATCGCGTGAATGAAAAAAAATAATCGCTTTGTGTCTCTCTTTATTGTTAAAATTATAAGTAATAGGATACTCAAATGTTGTGTACTGAAATGATATGTTTTGTATGATAGACATAAAATAGAAACAGCTGTGAATTTTTATTTCATGAATGACCAATTCTAATGTGTTTGCTGATCAAACTTCAAGAGATTGTTAAAATGAGTGAGAGAGAGAGAGAAAATTCAAAATTCTTTAAAATGATCATACGTTAAATTTCACTGTAAAATTAATTCGAAAGTGGCAAGATCACCAATGAATCCAATTAAAAAGTAAATCTTACTGTCAAATTTCAAAGTACCAAGTTCAATTCATTTTCTCCTTGAAAGACAAACTTTTGAAAGGTAACATTTTGTTGATCAAATTTTAATAACAAACAAAACTTTTAATATTCCAAGTAATAACAAACAGATTTGTGCTAAACCAATTCAAAACTTTATTTACCTTTAAATATATATTTTTGAAAAACAGATTTCCATTCACTTATTGTGTGGAGCGTGTGATATTTGTTGTTGATATAAATAATTTTGCACACATGCACATAGAAAACATGTAAAATTATATTGATTTCAACCAAAATATATCAAAATATCATTCATATCATCAAAACAACATCATACAAAATGGATATGAAGGTAGATATAGCATGATATTAAACAACATGATTTGAATTATAAAATTTTGTTACAATATAATATTTCCTCTTTGACTTATAGATATAACATACATGCATAATGAAGAATACAGGAAATGTGTTTGTATGTGGAGGGAAAACTATAAACAAGTAATGGTAATAATAGGAAAAACAACAACAAAAACAGTTATTTATTACTTTTTATTATGTTACAGATATCGTTGAAATTGGATTTCATCGTGGATTGTGTTGAATATCTAAAGCAAAACTAAAACGTAGTTGATATTTTGATGAAAATATGAGTATTTGAAGGAAAACTCAAAGAATTGTATGTAGGAAAATGAATTTACTATCATCATTTCAACAGAAACCATGTCCTCGATCGTTTTCACTGTAGGAATTTGAATCATAAATTTCAAACCATCATGTTAATTCGTGAATTGCGTCATATCACATCATACTCAATCAATTTTCCGAAAATATTTGCATCAAAACCCCAAAATAAATTTTCATGACTTGTTATTAGTTTGAAATTATAAAATAATAAATGTAATCAAACTTTTGTATCAGTTATAATAACACTTATAATTATAATCATCATTATTATGTTTATTAACATAAAATTTTACTTTATATCCTAAATATAACTTTATGGTAATTCATATCGAACTCTCCTTGCACTGTTAGTTGAAATTGCACGGGAAGCGCAAATTACATGAGTGATCATGCTCGTTTTTTATTGAATTCACAGAAACTACGTCGAATCAGCTCAAAGCTAAGGATCCTGTTTTCATAGTGTATCATTTAGTATTGCGGAACACTTTAAAGTTACAGTGTATGTTCATAAAACAATGAAAATTTTATGTTTTTAAAGGTTTTTTTGTATTACTATGGCTTATTTATAATTTATTTGCTATATGTGTTGGTAAATAAATCAAAATTATTTCTATGGTTTATTGTTAGTTTCATAGTTGAGCAATTGTTTGAATGTATATTGGAAATCTGATATGAACCCTCATAGTATGAAGTTTTATATTTGTTTTAAAAATTTTATTTTAATTACTTTGCAAATATCTCACAATAAATGTTAATTTATTCTTTTGAACCTAGAGTGAGGCAATAATTAGCTATTTGAAATGAGAAATTGATACCAAAATGTGAGTGAATGATAAAATTGACAATATTTTTAAAAAATTTATTTATTTTTCTATTTTATTCTAATTCTATTGTATGAAATACCTCTTTAGTGTCTGAATTTATGAATTCAACATGTTTTTTGTCCTCACAGTTCACTGTAAAACCTGTCGTACAACAGTTCTGAAGGTATTTAAACAAAACCTCAAAGTCTTTGTAGCAAATTCCTTTTCCATTCTTCTTGCTTGTAAGAATATTCTGCAGTGCAGTCATGTCATATTCCTTTATGCAATTAATATTAATGAGTCGTTTAAAGCTGACTTCTGCAAATTCAACTGGAGACAAAATAAATGTCATGAATAGATAAACTGGTGAAACTTCTCTAGATCCCACAGCAACGTGGTCTGTTTTGAAATTCTTTGGAATTGGAATGTCACATTTGTATCCTCTTTTAAGTGCGTCTTTGTTTGCTACAAGTGCCAATTTCTGATTTTTCGTTAATATCACGGATGAATTTATCATTTTGACTGACATCTTCAAGAAATGTAACTCTTTCAAGATTCTTTCATATGATTTAAGTTTTCCCATTTCAACCAAAAATTCCACGATATGAAGCAGGTTTTCGTGTGACCCTGTGTATCTGTCTGTAATCATTAAAAATGTATCTTCACTCATCTTTTTGTTAAGGAAAAGTGTACTAATTAATATTTTGTCACGATTTTCTTTGAATAATTCCTTGCATTGTACTTGTACCTCGAGTTGTCCCATCTCCCGTGCCATTTCATAGACATCAATCCAATTTATGTGATTACAATTTTCATACAAGTAATTTTTAGCTATTTCTTTCACATCTTTCAGACAGAACATTGTTCCAGCAGTATATAGCTCGAATGCATCATTCGTGTTGCTTAAACTAATTTGTTTCATGTAAATCGCATCAATTACCATTTGAAAGATTTCCGGCCTGGTGTTTAATATTTTAATTTCGTCTTTCCCATGTAAAATCTTTTCAAAAACAGGTGAAACCATTTTCAACATGAATTTATGTGCTTTTATTTTTGTTCCAGTTACATCGAAGGTGATATCTTTGGTGCTATCATCTGTGGCTAACTTTATGAATTTCTGTAAGAATTTTAATTGATTTTGGGTTGAATGCATATTCTCTTCCATTTTAATATATTGTTTTTTTTTCTAATAGCTTGACTGTTATGTTATGATACTGTTTTCAAACTGATTACGAAATATCAAATTACTAAGCTTATATTTAATTTTTATGAGACTGTGTTTGATGAGTCATAGAAGCTCCGTTCATATGAGTAAAAAACAAACACATATACATTAAATGTTCTGTGATTTGGATCACATGGATTACAAGATACAAATTAGATGGATAATATGCTAATTGGGAGTTGTCAGATGTTATCAGCTGTTATCAAGGACAGTTCTTGATCAACTCGTTCACTTTGTTTCGGGATACCATCGTGGTAACACAGAACTAAAATAATAAAAAATAATAATTAATTAAAATAAAATAAAATAGTGTTTAATTTTACCATGCCACTTAGAGAACCAGGGAGTCGGGGACTCTTACAACATATACACATAAGCATTGTTAGTAATTTGTCTTCATTTCATCTTATTTTGTTTTCATGTCGTATTACGTAATTTAGCAATGCAAAAAAAGGACAACATTGATTATTAGAAAATCATGACAAAACACAAATTTTCTATGTTGTTTTCTTTTTTGTTTACCATCTTAAAGATGAAAAATTGGTCATCTTCCTTTAAAAAACTTTTTTTATTTATCATTGAAAAAGAAAACAAACATATTTCTGTTTCTGGAATTGAAAATATTAATTTAACACACTTCCAAGTCAAACTTTTCATGGAAATCCATTGTAATTTGAAATGAATACCAGATAAAGATGATTTTTTGCTTCACTGTGTTATTGTTTGATATTATCATGGCCCTTGTAAACACAAATTTAATGGTCTTTAATATGGATGACGTGTCACGATTGATAGGGATGAATGGAAGGAGACGTTTAAGGAATCGTGATTGAAATATTTGATGAGTTTTATTTGATATGAATTATAATTCAAGGATAGACGGGAAAGGATTTGATCCATAAATTAAGAAATAACTAGAGGAAACAAGAAAATAAGGTTTGATTAGCAAAATAAATGGACTTTTTCTCCTTTTTGTAAATCATTTGAGAGATTATTGAACTTGTCATAATTTTGTCTTGAAATTGTGTAATAGAATATGAAAATAAATTGAATTTTCTTTCATTAAAAAAAAAATTGAAATTCATCTGCGTTTCGCAGTAAATTATCTTTAATTCTTCAATTATATTTTATTACCTAGGCATTTACATAATTTTGAGTGAAATGTACAGACATTGTAATTTTACAGCAACAAAATCCCATTTAAATCTTAATTTCATTTATTCTTATTTTAATAATTTATCCATCATTGTTTTGCTTTATTACATTTTTTCACTCTCTCAGTCTTTGTATTGTAAATTGAAAAAATAAAATTTGCTTGGTTTTAAGTGCTTAATGGCACTGTTACAACAAGTACAATAAAAAAAATATAAAATAAAATGAAATTTGGCAAAGAAAACTGCAACACCATAAATATTCAATAAGAGGAATGTCCTTACAAGATGATTTCAATGCAAGCTTTGTGTGTTTTGTTTGGTGTTTTATATGAAAATGAAAACAGCAACAGACTTTGATGCAAAAAGAGGGATGAAATTGCAATAATAGAGCTAATGTTCTTGTTTTGCATATATTTTTCATTGTCTTTGTTTCATTTTCTTGTATTTTTATTTATACATAAACAATAAAAAAAAGCATGATCATATTGCTAGCGCTATTTCAAGAGTTAAATTAGAGTGTAATAACATACATTTCATAGAAAAGAACTTTCAAAGCAACAATGTTTATAATTTCACTCTAAAACAAACATTAAAATGAATATAAATAAGAAAACAAAACAAAAGAGATATCATTTTTGCTTTTAAGATCTATATATAAAGAAGGGAAAATGAGAAGCAATGTACTATAAGACTAAGAGTAAGATGCAAAGAATAAGATCTTATGGCATTTATTATTTAAATGTTGAGAAAATTGTTTGAAATTAAATTAAAAGCAACCCTATTCATGTCTTTTAACTCATTTTCTATCTAACTGAATAAATGTTGCTCATATTTCAAAAAGACATTCAAACATATGGATTTAATTTGCCTTTAAAAGTGGTGAAAGAACGATGGAAAAGCAATCAACGAGTTGTTGTTGTGGTAATTAAATTTGTATTTCAAGAAATGGAAGTGGGTGAATGACCTGAATTAAGATCTGTTTTGAAGGTTTATGAATGTGAGAATGTTAAAGTAACCTTACTTTCAAATAGTAAAAAAATATTATTTAATAGTAATTTAAATTTCATTCAACAAAAGCGTTAACTTTTACATCAAAAGAAGTTTTTTTGCCTTGAAGCTTTCATTGTTATGTTATTAAAATAATAATAAAACTTTTATCAAACATAACACTCTTAACTTGTCTTTATTTTTTCCCCGTTCTTTTGTATTAAAAAACACTCTCATGTTCTATTCATACAACATTGTCTTTCTTTGATTATTATTAAAACGTTCATTGCTTACTTATATAAATTTCATGTAGTCTGACTTAACACAATATCACGATACTTTTCACGATATCAATTGTGTTCTATTTTACACTTTTCAAATGAAAACTTGAGTAGTGTGTTGTAGGTGAAAAACACACACACAAAGAATTACATTTTTAATATAATAATAATAATAAGAGGCAACATTGACGGTGATTGCTTTTAATTTTATTTAAAACGATTATAAAATTTTCATGCCTTGCAGGTGTTTGACATGAATTCTTAAGTATGTATGTTGTGTATGCTGTTTAAAGTAAAATACGTGCGTATTTTGATGACACAGAAAATGTGAGGAAAATAATGTTAAATTATTATAATTACTGTTATTGTTGAAGATGGTATTCTTGGAATGTTAAATGTGAGATAAGGATTTAATTTTATTAGATTAAGAAGCAAAAATTACGGAATTTATTTGATTTTATGGAAAATTCAACTTATTTCAACGAATATTTACTTATTGGAAGTGAGTTCAATGTCATTTTTTGACAAGAAAATTACAGTTACCATCATTATTTTTTTATGTTTTTTAATTTCCTTCTTCATTCATTTCAAAACTTATTTTGTTCTCATTTCATGTTCCAAACTTTTTTTCGTTTCATCTCAATATTAAAAGAAAATAATGACAAATTAACTTGTAATAGATTTTTTTCCTTGTACAATGGAACCCGCGGTTAAATTTTCATTGTTATCTAAAAAAAAGTTTATCACCCTTAATTTTCTTTCATATTTTTATGAAAATAGACATAAATTGAAAAAAATAACTTTATTGAGTGACTTCATTTCATAAGAAAATAAAAATAAAGTTTTGTTCCCACTTGATGATGTAAGAAAAAAATAAGTTAAAGCATAATTTGGAATTCAACTACTAAAAAACTATTCTAAAGAACACAAGTTTCAATTTTTTAGGATTTTTCCTTATTCACAATATGTTTAAAATCAAATTTCTTAACTTTTATGAGATCACACATAAAGAGAAAAAATGTTCCAATAAATCTCAGTTAAAACTATCATCAAAAGAGTAATTGAAATCCATGTTAAATTCCATTTCTTTTTTTTGTATTTTAGTTATTTAAACTGGTTTCAAACTTTAACATTGGCTTTCTTGGCTACTTTTCTTAATTTTGATTTGAATTGAGTGAAAAGAAATTCATTGGAGAGTAAAATAAAATAAACTTTTCGAGTTTGTTATCAAAAGGAAAACGCATAAAAGGAATGAAGAAAAAAATACTGTATCCAAGAACTTTATCTTAGCATATTTATTGGGTTCAAGTTATGTTTGTTTTATTTTTTTTCTGAAATTCATTAAATTATGATGTTTGTTTATTTCTCTTAAAAGAAGTTTCAAGTCAAATTGATCAGTTTGATCGTACATTAACGTAAAAACTTTTTTTTTTACAAAAAATATGATGATGTGAAATAGATGCCAGGTCGGATGACTATTATTAAAACTTTTTTTTTACTTATTTTTGTGACTAATGGAGTGAAAAAATTAAGGTAAGAGAAGATTTGAGATTAGACTTCATTTTATTTTTGATTTATTGAAATGTGCATTCACGTCTTAGTGTTAAAAAATATGCATGAAAAGGGAAAAATTTTGGCATTTCAGTGCGAATTTATAGTTATAAGGAAAAAAATGCATCGTATCTTTGGTGTTTCTTTTTAAAAATCTATTTCTACTCGAAAATATGTTCAACTATAATCAAGATACTTACTTTAAAAAAAGGAAATCATCACCTTTTCATTTTCTTTAAGTTAAGCACGTTTCAAGTCAATTCATTTCCAATCTTGTTCGTAAATTCCTCTTGAAATACAAAAATATATAAGAAAACGATCAAATGACGTTGTATACAAAAACCACTTGATATTCAAATGCAAAAGAATTTCCAACAAAACTACATTTCTAAACAAATTTTTAGTCATTTCACATGAAATGCAGCAGTTGTGATTGCATTTTTATTGTTATTGCTCCAATCACACAATACAACAAAATACAGAATGTACTAGAAAAAAACATGCAAACACACATGTGATGAGAGTCTTTTAAAATCCACTTTTAAATTTTTATTTTATTGGATATGAACGATTTTAAGTATTTTTTAAAATGATAGTTTTCTGGTTTATATTCCATTTCAATTCATATTCAAATTCAAATGAGATGATGAGATTTTTTTTTGTTCAATCATATGCATTTCATTGAATCGTTTTTATTTTAATGATTTTTGTTAAAGAGTATGCCGATGATGATGATGAGTTTTGTAATGACTTTTATAGAATTTTATTGAAATTTTGACATTACTAAGTGATTTTTTTTTGTGCTAATAGTATTGGAATATGGTTCAATTCGATATGAAATGCAATATCCCACCTGCTGATTACATATTGCATTTTGGTTTGAAATACATTTTTTAGAACCATAGACGTTGGTTTTCCTTACTTGAAGTTTTTTTTGAATGAACAAATGAACCATTCATGCGCAATAAAGAATATGATTCATTTTTTCAACTAAATGAATTCAGTTATTTTACCAATTTTTTACTTCTCAATGTGAGCCTCATATTTTATTATAAATTTTTGTTTTGATTGTAATGCAGTATGATCATAAAACATTTTTTTTTATAATTTTATGAAATGTAATGAAGTTTCTTTCAAAAAAAAAAGTTTTTGATAATTTGAAAAAATACCAGGCGTTTCCATTTAATTTGAGGTTAAACGATTTTTAAAAACATTTAACAAATGAAAGAGATCTTTTCATAAGTTTGTATTTTTAAGTCACAAATTACCATGACCTGTATATAAAGCCTGTCGCCTCCACATTTCATATTCAAAACCTCCATCTAACTCCTTCCAATCATTGTTTTTATTTTAACGTTAAATGAAAAACAAATATTCCAAATAATTGTCTTCAAACAAAACAAGAAACAAAAATAAAAAAGACAAATAAATTCTAACATACCATCAAAAATTATTATATCAAAACACGTCTATCATATCAATATCTCAAACAGTATAAAATTTCCCCTTGATTTTTCTCATGAACAAAATGAATCAAGCACGATTTTCACCGAAATGATCATGAACTGTAACATAATGAATATGCTTCTGTGACTGTTTGCTATTAATGTAAAATAAAATAACACACACAAAAAAAACGGATTATTTGCATTTACTTTATATACTCATCAAATGGATAAACATTGTTCCCTTAAGTCAAATTTGAGTATTTTTGTATCCTCAGTCGGCGAATGATATTCAATCGAATCGGACGTGTGTCTGCTAGAATTTCTTTATAATATACAGAAAAAAACGAATGAATTACCATTCATTTATATTATTAATAATATAATTTATTGTTACTGTTGAATTTCAAAGATTTTATTTTAATTTATTTATTGACTTTACTCGTCAATTTAGTTTGAATTCGTAACAGAGAAATGAGTCGTTGTAAAATTTCATTTAAATCAAAGTGAAAACTTGCATGAAATAAAAGGAAAATAATTTCAAATGACAATGAAATTCAATTAAAAATTCAACAATGCAAACTATTTTTAATGTCAAAACAGATTTTTTTCTTCTTGTTGTTTGACCATATGACAATTATATGAAAAATAAATTTAAAATAAAATAAAATTAAATTAAAAATGAATTTAATTGCATAAAAATTTGATAATAAAATGGATTGCAATTCAGAAAAAGGATTCCAAGTAAAACAGGAAAATTTACTTGTAATTAAAGAAAATTAAAAAAAAATATTGTTTGACATTTGTGACATAAAAAGGTAAAAAATGTGTTTATTACATTCATTAGCTGAGTTGATTATAAATGTGAAATTTGATTTCCTTTCAATTTTTTCCACAAAATGTCGAACCACAAAAATCTGCCAAAGTTAATTTCATCATTTTACCATTTTAGTGGTATCCAGTTAATGAACTTTCAATTTAATACGTTTCAACATTCCTTATTTTTATCCACATGAACTTTATTAATTTAACTTCATTTTGATTTTGATTAAAATCAGTATGAGATCATGCAATTTTCAATATGATAAAAAAAAAACTAAATTTCACATGTTTTCTTTTTTCAACTGTAAAAACATTATTTTAAATCCCTTAGTTGTGGTTATCCTTCGACAAAACCACAAAATTCTCTCATTTTATGAAAAATTATACTTACGGTCACACATACAGTTTTTTGGATTTAAGCAGATTTTGCTTGTATGACTTGTGTGTGTGTTATAAAGTCTGTATTTTTATTTTAACAACTATGGTTACGGTTGGTTGAAATTTATTTAAAAATTTTATCATATTATTTTTTTTCTTCCTTTTTTATGTGGTGATTTTAAATCCAAAAAAAAGAGTAATTTTATGGCAAATAAGAAATAAAATTGGATTTTATTTAGATTCCCTTTTTTTTTAATTATGTGTGGTCTATATTTTTGTGTATTATCTTCAATTAAACATAGGAAAAGTCTATTAAAAGTTCGTCTGGAGATCAAAATGACAAAATTTAATACTCAAATTCAGGGGTGATTTTATTTTAAATTAAAATTTCATATAATTATTTTTGTTTTCAACTTTAAATTTGAATTTAAAGTTCAAATATAAAATGAAACATGAAAAAACCCGGAAAAGTAAATTAAAGATTTTCATTTATGGTTTTATGGAAAGTTAGATTATGGTTATTTAGAATCAAATCTCAATGAAAATAAGTATTTTAAATAATATCGAATGACAAACAAAATATTATGACCCTACCTTTTTGCATACGGCTACAAATTTACATTCAAAAAGGAGAAAAATAGGGTTCAAGTGTCATTTCTCATCTTTTACCTATTCAATATTTTATGAGGTAACAAAAGTAATAGATAAAAGACCAACCATGATGAAAATGAAATAAAAATAAACAAGGAAAAACATATCTTACATTAGAAATTTAATCATAAAAACAGCCCGAGAACTGATTGTGTATCGTAATCATAATAACATCATTTGAAACACTAAAAACATGTGATACACAAGAAAATCTATTTCACATATAATACAAAATATGAAACTAGTTGTGTAAGAGTGAGACAGCTTCCAGGAAAAATGAATGTTATGTCTGTTGCTGTAACAAATGGGAATAACTACTAGATCATAAATATCATTCATGTTCTTTTTTGTGTTATTTTTTTTATGTGATATAACATTTTCTGGAATAAAATGGTACTTGGATAGAATTGGACAGCTACAGGAAAACATTTTAAGTGTGAATCAATTTTCTTTTGTTCTATATATTTTGCTCTTTTTTAATAGAAATGTCCAGTTAAGTAAGTGACACTTTTGTTCCTAGAAATTCATAACATTTTTCTTATATTTTATGTCATTATTTTTCTGTTTCTCTGGAAATACAATTTTAGATCATGTAACAATTGAAAAAATAATAAACTGACTTATGAACAGGATGTTTGTGACAAGAAATACAATTAGTATTAATCAATTCATGCACTGTAAGTTGAAAGTGGTCAAAAATCCTATTCATCACTTTAACTCTTTGGTTTGAACTTACTGGGCGATTTAGTGGATTCATTTTCAGCACATTTCTTATCAACTTTGCCAAAATTCGAATATTACGAAGTGATTTACGGATGGTTTTCAGCTTACACTGTACCTTAATTGTCTTATTCCGATAACGTTTTACAGTTCAATGAAATTCCGTTATTAAATTCGATTTCCAAGAAAATTTGTTGGTGTCATAATTATTTTCATTGATTCTCATTTTTGAATTATTATGATCAAGATATGGCACTATCTCGACAAATAAATCACTACTTAAATGTCCATTTAAGTTCTGTGCAATGAAAGAAAAAGAAGGAAAAAAGTAGTGTCATAAACAACATAAATAATGTCTCTAAACTTCCTCCTTTTCATTTGTTGCCTTCTTGCGTTCGTTCATTAAATACAGCAAAAATACACGATAGCATAACAGAAAAGCGATAAGAAACGTGTCCACTCGATTTCATCCGAATCACGCCAATTTACAAATGATAATGTAACGACTTGTATTTTTTTTATTTTCTTATGTTCATTTTATTTTATTTTTAATGAATAGATTGCAGTTTTTCCTTCCATAAATTCAGTTAAAACTTTGAAATTTAATTTGTACTGCATACATGGAAGTTGGATCACCTTTGGCAACATTTCCTCAATAGCTTAATATGAGCTTCACTTAATCGACTATTAAGATAATATAAGGATAAAAGATATTTTATTTCCCTTTGGTGGTTATAAATGAAATTCAAAACTAACTAGGAGTGAAAGACAAGAAAACGACACTATTCAACTCTTTTATTTCATTTCATTTTATTGTAAATAGTATTTTTCTCTCCCAATCATTGTCTTTCGTGTCATTGTTCCTCATACTATTTCTAACAAAACTTATTTACTAATACACCAGTTTTTCATGTAATACGCATTTCTGGTATAAATTGCCTTTCAATGTATATTAATAGTTTTTGTAGATACAGAAAAAGGGTATTATTTGAGCCAGACAGTGAGAAAATACGTGTCCGAAAGACATTTTATATATAGAAATGATATAATAAAAGGAATGAAATTGAATTTAGCTTTTGTGCAATGTTACTGTGTGTATGTGTGTGTGATTATTGTTCAAATCGTCCTTTTGTCTTGTCTGTCTATCTCGATTTATATATTGACAGAGAACTGGAAGTGGGTAAGTGGTGTATTTACGTGACTATGAAGATCTAGTCAATTTCTGGTGTATAGAAATTTATTCAAAAAGAGTATAGGAAGAAATTATTGATTATCATGAAAGGAGTAACAATTAAATTTTAAAGTAAAATCTCGCAGAACTCGCTATCTGACTAGCCTTGATTTCATTTGTGAGATTATATGAATTGAAGAGCCTTTTGATTGCTTAAACTTCTTAAAAACATTTCATTCTTATTTAAAATAAAATACTTTATTTTTCTTTTCTTTGTATTTACAGAGCAAACACATTTGATAATAAAAAGTAAAAACATCATCAAATAACTGTCAATTTCGAAGCATTTTAATACAAATTTAAAAGGAATCCAAACATTATTTAAAGTTTTCATTTCTGTGAATTCAAATAAACTTTTCTTTTCTGATCTTTACTTTGTGAAATAAAACAGAAAAGTTGGAAAAAGTTTGAATTAAATAATTCAATAGAGCAAATATTGAGTCCAGAAAAACATAAAATAGCAAACACGTGTCTCTCCAAGAAGAAATTCAATGTGTATTGAAAGACAGTGAAAAAAAATATAATAATCAACATCAATAAAATAAATAAAAATATACAAAAAAAATTATATACTAAGTTTATCTTTTCAAGAAGAAGCAAAAAAAAAATAAAAATAAAATAAAAGAGAGTGAGCCTTAAAATCCAAGGAAAATTAATATAAAAGGGTATACGAATCAAAGAAAAAGAAAAAAAATATATAATTTTTATTTTATATTTCTTTTTCAAGAGTGGAAAAGTTTGTTTCTTTCATTCCCTTTTCTTCTATTATTATTAACAATATTAATAAATAAGAGTTAGAATTTGTATTACGAGAGCCCAAACTCAATCTCATTATTATTAAACCGGATGTGTTAAAAATATAAGAAGAGGAAAATAAAAGCATAAAATAAAGTTTTCTTCAGTTTTTCAATAGAAAGTTTCATAATAATATTTTTCTTGAAACGAACTGTATTGAAACATTGAATTGAAAAAAGGAATAAATTTACAATTTTCAGAGTCTGTTTAAAAAATGAAATTTTAATGTGAAAACGTTGATGTTAAATGTGTTAATTTTTCATACATAAAGATTTAAAAAAAAATATATAGTGGAGTAAAACGACGATAACAACAACAACATTGACAAAGGTTTGTAAATTTTTGTTATGTTAACATTAATTTTTTTTATAGCTTGATCGAAAAATCGACATTTTTAAGTCTTTCTTAGTTTCACATCCATAGAAATTCCCTCTATTTTTCAGATTACTCGTTAAAAAGGTTTTTGTAAAAATCGAGAATGGTCATTTCAAAAGCGTGATATTTTATTCAATGAAATAAATGTAAAAAACTATATAAGTAGTTTTACAAGCACGAAAAAAAACTTCTAGGAATTCAATTAAAATAATAAAAAAACATTCAGTATTTAAGATAATTATGTCACTTTTGAATAACCCTTCAAAAAATTGCATACAAATTTTCACTTCAAAATAAAAATAAGCCCTTTAAATTTGCTGTGCTGCAAAATCGTGGCACTTGAGCTCATTTCAAGAGTACTTTTATACATAAAATTAAAACAAAAATACACTAGAATCCAGTCTGACAGTTTTTAATACATTGAAGTGAATTTGTACGAAAAAAAATTGGATTTAAAGTAAGAGGATTATGAAAATTATTATTCGAAATAATGAGCATACAAAAAAAAATAAACTGAAGACAAACTTATGTAAATATGAAAAGAAAATTATGAATAAATGGAGAACAAAAAAAAAATATAATGATAACCGCACTGTTGTAATGCGGACTAGATTAAAATATTTTTGTTGATTTGAATAAAAATATTCGTATTCGTGATTTTTTTTGAAAAAGCAAAGAAATATCCAAATTATTTTGAAATTGTATTAAAAAAGTTACCTAGCAACATTGTACAGAAGAATTAACATTAAAATTTAAATGAGAGCAAAATGACAAACATTTTCATCTAAAATTAACACATTTATGGGGTTTTCTCCCAAAAGGTATAGAATGCCATTCCTTTTTCTTATTTAACACGTGTCTTAATACTTATCACTTACGTCACCTTTACAACATTTACACAATAACTGCTTAAATGATTATTATGTAACAAAACATAATCTTGACATGATGTTACAAGTTGACGTGATGATATTCTCACCTTTGATGAGTTGAATTCAAGAATAAGGAAGTTGTGTATCCTGTTATTTAACCCAAAAAATGTATAATTAAAATTCATGGATATTCATGAAATTTTCAAAAATCATTAAATTCAAAGAAAAGTAGTTCACGAGACATGATTCTCAAAGTTAGTGGCACAACAATAAACGATAATGAGTATCATCATGAAATCGAGACAAGAAATCACATGTGAAGCAGATTAAACTAAAAACTAAAAGAAAATTGGTTATTTAGAGAAAATCGCCTCAATTTTTTTTCAACAAATCTCTTGAAGACTGTATTAAAATAAAAACAGGAGGAGGAGAACGAGAGGATTTTTTTTTTCATTTCAAATTAAGTAATTGTCGTCATGATTCCATTAAATAGACCAGAAAAATGAAATGAAATTTTTTTTTTTAACATGATGATGATGATAATAATGAAAAAAAAGGATCAACACACAAAAGTGACGACGACGCCTACTTTCAAAAAGCAATGAATGTCCAATTTTTCTTTTTGTTGCTCTCTCTCGAATACTCAAGTAGCCATGTAATGTTATTAGAGCACAACATGGATAAAATTGATGATGGAAATAGAGAAAGAATAAAAACTGTGCTTAATGAGACGAAAAATAAAATAACAACTCATGTCATGTTCGGGCACTTTGATTGTTAGGACTTAGATTAAACTAACATGGATTTAATCCAATTTTTTTTTTTGATTTTTGCAATGATTTGAGCAAGTGAATGATAAATTTAAACTTGAATTGAGTGTGTATGTGATTTTAATGCTTTAATTTCAAGGATTTTAAGTTCAAATTAGGTCATTTAAGAAATCTCATACTCTGATTTTCTCACAATTTAAACAGAAAAATTGTCAGTTCAGCAACATAAAAAGTATTGAGAAAAAAATTTTGTTAAGTTAATTAAATTCTAAGTTAACAAATTTATTTTTCTGGCACCTGTTTATTTATAAATTATGTTTTGTATTAAATTCAAAAAAAAAAAAAATTATTGCTCAAAAGCATTACACACAAAACTAACACCCATAAATTTTTGTATAAGAAACCGTGTAATAAGAAGAGATGAGTGAAAAAAAATACAACCATCAAAATATTAATTTACTTCTTATTTCTTTCTTATATTATTAAAGCAACGTTTCACGCACAATAAGGTTAAAATGATTCTGAATGATTTGAATAAGTGCATTTCCAGAGACCGACTTTGAATAAAAAAAGAAGATTGTGATGTAATTCATTTAATTCATTTTTAATGCAGGACAAATGCCCACAAAATCGCATTTTTACAAATTTAACAGTAAATATGCTAAAAATAAATACAAAATATTATCTTACATAAATATTTTTAGAACGTAAAACACCAAGAAAATTTAATCTTTGGAGAGATATTAACTTATTATAACACTGTGCTTAGTACTCTCTTCCTTCACATTTTTTATTATTTTATCAAAATGTATTTGTTTTTCCTCATTTTTTGTCTTTTATTCTTTATGACTTGTGTTGTACACTTTAAATAATAATAATAAGAATATTAACGAACAAGGACACCTTAAAATCTACTTGACTTGGTTATTGAAAATCGCGTTTTCGGTAAGAGGAGAGATTTGATCACGGTAAACACACTCATTTCAAGTTGTTTTGTTGAAACAAATTTCGTTACATTTTGTCTTTTTATTTATAATAAAAAACTCGCGCGTCATGTAATGTTACCTTTGTTTTCGTGGAAATTTACCTCCATCATCACCAATTTAATTTCAACGGTAAATTAAAATTGGGATTCTTTGTGTCTGACATTTGTTTAACTACTTGAACACGTTTCTTTCCATAAAATTTTTGTTTTTGTTTCTTGAACTGTAGAAAAAATACTTGATTATTTTGAATATTTAATTGTTTATTTGCGTAATGTTCTAAGTACAATGTTGCATTGAGATCAAGGCTAGAATAAAAAATATTAGGGAAGAAAAGTTAATTTTTATTTTGTTTACTTGTTCAAACTTGTATGAACTTATACAAGATGTTGAAATTTAAAGGTACTTTTTTCATAAAAACAACAAATTTTATTTAAATTCTGTTACAATAAATCTTCAATTCCATTAACACAAATAATATAATAACAATTTCACTTTTGAAACAGTAATTAAAGTATGAAAATACAAAAAATCATAATGGGCGACCATGACTAGTGAATTTATTACAGTTTTTTTTCCTTAAATACACATAACAACTCTCTCAAATAAATAATTATTATTATTTAATGTTGTTTTCATTTTTTTTTAAATTTATTAACAATGTTTTTTACTCTCTCTCTAGTGCATAATACATTGAAATCCATTTTAAATTGTTGTACTATAAAGTAATTAATGTGTGCTACTGCCCATTTATAATAATTTATTTAAAAAGTTGTAGCAATTTTATGCTGGTCATGTAATTTTTTTTTTGAACTTTCATCTAAAAAATTGATTTCATGAGATTTTCAATCGCTGGATTGTGATTACATTCGGGGATGAGAATCACCCTCTCATGTACGTGAGAGAATGAAAAAATACGTCAAGATATTTATTTTAAGAAAAAAAAAACCACAAGTCTCATATTCCCAATTGTCACATATTTTCCCAATTCACTGACACACATATCGGAAAATTTTTACTAACAACAAAAAACAACCAGGAAAATAAAACATAATAAATGTGTGTTAAAATAAAAAGTAAGAAAAAAAAACGAATTCACAATAAAAATACAATGAATAATGCATTAATCTGTGTTGTTTTGATGTTATATTGTGTGACAGGCAACATTACATATAAATTTACTTAAATAATATTTTTTTTGTATGTTCTCATGTTGTAACACTACGAATCAATACAAGAATATAAAAAAATCCTCTAGTGTGTGTTTATTTTGGTAAAAAATTGTCACAGTGAGAAGAGAATTTTCATGGAAAAATGTTAAATTTAAAGCTGCATTCTGAGAAACGTCCTTAGATCATGAGATTTGAACTGCACATTGATTGAAATCATAAAAATAATAAATTATATTCTGATTCTTCCTCGTTGTGTGTAATTTATCAGTAAAATTCTTATTTAAATGTAATTTTTTTGAGTTTATTTACAACATATCAGAAGACAAGCAATGAATACCATTTTTTTTGTTCCACATCTCTTCATTTCCTGTGTTGTTACCTTTAATATACATAACAAATAAACATAATTTACATTCATAGTCGTCTCTTTTACATATATGAGGTGCAAAAAAAAAAAATTATGTATACAAAAAAAGTCGGAAGAAGAAAATACGCGCGTGTGGGATTTTTGGGCTTATACTTTTATTTTTGTTTTGTTTTTATTTTCACTTGTAAAACTTTTCAGATAACAACTCACTCCCAAATTCATTTTTGTTTACTTGTTTTTTGTTTGTTCTTTTTTTTCATTATTTTGCTATAAATTTAGGGATCTGCTTAAATTAAGTGGTACGTTTTGGTTTTTTTTCTGTACACATATTGCAGATATTTTTCATTTCTTTATACTTGTTAAGTGAATTAAAACTGATAAGAGACTGATTAAATTATGCAGGATCCAAAAATTAAATTCATTACTTTCATTCTGGTGTTGTCAATTTTCATTCAGTTTATTTTTTTCCCTTTTTCATTTCAATTTGCTAAGGATTAACGATTTCGTATTAAAATGAAAGCAAACAGAAACAAACTAAGTTGTTTATTTATTTATTTGCTTTTTTATTTATAATCTAATTAGAGATTAACTGTCATCGTATAATAAAAAAAGGAAAGATTTCAAAGTATTTTTGATTTTAATTGTAAAATATTATAAAAAATTGCAAGTAATTTAAAGAAATGAAGAAAGTAATTATTTTCTCTTGCTTTTCAATGATTTTTTTGCATTTTTTATCTTCTTCTATCCACATATTTCAATTCAAATTTTAATATTCCTAAGTTTTTTTATTTAAAATCTGCATCCAAGTGAATCTTTTGTTCTCGTTTTAATTAAACACGTATCATCACAATATTGCCATACTACTTTTTTTTCTGTCAAATAATTTTTCTTTAATTTTCTCATATCTCAAAGGAAAAAAAAATCTTCTCACATTTTTTCTCTTTTTTTTATTCACTTGCATCTTGATTAAAATATGTTTCGTGACTGATTTTCAATTTCGTATCTTTTTAATCTACGAATGTTGTTTCAAGGAATGTGCAGTACTGTGAAATAATGAAAAATATATGAGAATATGTATTCGACTGCACATTTCGAGATAGTTTTGAATGGTTTTTTAATGAAACATTTGAAAATTAATTTTTACATTTTTATAATTGGCTGACTTGAATGTTGAGCTTAAATCTTTTCGAAATCAAGCTTATTTTGATTTCATCTTTCCCAAATTCATTTTTCACACTTTATCAAAATTGAATTTCGCTTGAAATGGATTTTGCACCAGACAGGTACGTGGTTCGATTTCTTTTGTATGAGATTAGATTATGTTTGGTGCAAAATAAAGCAAAATGAAAATTTACTGATTCGTTTTATATCCATCTTTATTTGGAATTTCTCATGGGAAATATAAAAATTCTAAAGCTAGAGAAATTTTCATTCCATTTTATTTTATTTTAATTTTTTTTCTTCTTCTATTTTATTTCGAAACAAGAAGAAGACGAAAAATATTTTATTACCATATTCAACAACATCATTATTTTCATTCACTTCATTTTCGTTTTTTTTTTCATTTTATTTGGTATTAACACACAAAATTTGCTTGTGAATGAGAGAAAATTTATTTTAAATGATTTTATTTTTCATTTAAAGTTGTGCGTTTTCAATTTATTAAGATTAGAAAATGAAAAATAAGAATTTTAAAGAATTCGAGTTTTATGATCAACAAATCTGAGGCGTTTTGTTATTGTTATTCAAAAAAATTAACACATGAATGAGCATTTCATATTTCATTTCAACCAAAATACATTTTAACTCGCGAATTCTATCATGTGGAACGCCAAAAATAATGATGATAATAATGAAAAAAAGAAACTTTTTTAAATGATGTGACGTTACAATATTATTTTTGTTTTTCTTTTATTTTCTGAGCCAAGCGAAACCTTATGAATTTAATATCAAATAAAGAAATTGAATTCCAATCCGATAATGCCAAATAACAATCAGATTTAGTTCAGAGAACAAAAGTAAATCCAATAACAAAGAAATGTGTAGAATTTTTGTGTCTTATGCTCAATTTTATTTGATGGCCTAAAATAAAATTCTTGATCATCTTCTTATAACAATTTAAATTTTTCAAATTATTCAATCAAATCTCCTTCCACTGAATTGCATTTTCCTGTTCCTTTTGAAAACAGGAAAGAAAAAACCCAAAACAACATAAAAGAGGGAAAACAACAAAAATAACTTAATTTTCGCAAATTTCATATTCACAATACGAATGTTAGGTAACCACAATAAATTCAAGTATTTTATGTTAAAAAAATGTTTCATAAATAATATAAAATTTAAGAATTGTGCTCCTATCTAATGGAATTTCGGTTCATAGACCTATTTTCCTCTTCCTCAGTTTGAACAACAATGCATGGAAATATAATTTTGTTATATAAATGGAATAAATTCAAATGAAGATGATGATGATAATAATAATACAAAAGAGAAAATCACATTTGAGGACAATCGAAAATGAATTTCAAATTTTCTCACTTCCGTTCCTTCTTTATGTTGGCATTGTTTATTTTCTTCCTTGAATAATATTTTGCTTGTTTTCAATTCTTATGTCTTGATTGTGTTGTCATCTTGTGTTTTGTCAATTCCTTTGAACACATTTCTAATACGAAATTTATGTTTAAATTGGTTTGACGTATTTCTCTCAACACAGTTCCATTTTAATTGATTTCTAAATTAAAATTATTTCATTATTTGACCAAAACCGAGCCAACAAACAATCACCTAGAAGCATTTCTGGTTCAATAATCACTTTTAAATTGAAGTATAACTGACATAAAAAAAAATAAAATTAAAATCCACAAAATTCCAATTTCACAAATAAATATCCCCAGCAGTGACAACTGATTTTTAATGAAAAAAAAATGTGGCAGCAAACCACAATTATTTCAAATGATTTTCGATATATTAAAATTCTTTCACTCTTTGATTTTGCAATATATGTTTTTTTTTGCATCATTTTGTTATTTATTCTGTTAGTGGTTTTCCGTTGAATTAAATTTAAACGTCCACAAAAGTTTGTACGACTAAAATCAGTCAAATAATGAAAAATTCCGGAGGCAGCAAATCAACATGATACACCGATATTATATTTTGCTGTTCTTGTCTATCAGTATGTCAAGTATAAACTTATGTTTTTGCTTTATTTATTAAATTAAATGAAAAACAAGAAAAAAAAAAATGTATATAAAATACATTTTATTTTGATTGGATTTTTATAATACTTGTTTTTTTTCGTATTTTTTTCTTCTATGGTTAAATTTAGCATTTTGATATCAAAAAAAGTTTAGAACAATAAAAATATTTGATGGTATTATCATTGTTAAATATTTTGAAAGTTGATGTATCTTGTTTAAGTTTTTTTTTATTATTATTTTACATGTGCTCGTATTTTTTTGATGTTATTTTATTTATTAGTGTTTTATTTTGAACTTTGTGTTTTTTTATTCTTATTTTTGATGATTTATTAGATTATAAACAAATAAACTCGATTCGAAAAGTTTTGTCTTTTACACTAAAATTGTAGAAGGTAAACGTGATCGTGAACGTTAAACATGGACTGCATTCAGTTCATCTGAACACTCTCGATGTTTTTAAACAGAACGAAGAACGAAAGTTTTTATTGCAAAATTCGATGTTCTTTGGGAAAATTCAAAGTTTTTGTTTGTCAAAAAACAAAATTTTTGAAAAATCTGAACGGACGGGAGACAGTAAGCTTTATTTTTTATATTGTCGAGAAAGTCGATAGGCAAAGATTTTTGTATTGGAGAAGGTAATAATCAATTTGGTTTTTCGTATTCAAAATTGGATAAAAAAATGGTTGAAAACTGTTTAATTTATTCAAAAAATTTAGTTTTTCAAAATTTTACCTGAATTTTCTGATGAGCCAAATATTTGAGGGTTTTTATTCAATTTTATTAAAGTTTTTATCGTTCAAGCATGTTTTTTGTAGAAAATTTAAAACAATAGATTATGATGAAAATCCATGTAAAACCATTTTGTTTACAAAAAAAAGCTTAAACAAACTTGACATAAAACATGTCACTTCATATCCACTTCAAGGGTTAAAGGTTTTAAATAAGGCAAAAATATGTCTCCTTTTTTCGATTTGTGTCTCATTTGTTTTGCTCAAATTTACATGTTTTTGTACATATCCAATTCTAACAAGGGTGTGTGTGTGTATTTCAAAAAAAACTTATTTTTTAACTTAAAATAACTTGAATACCTCAAAAAATGAATATCTATTTCAGTTAAATTTTATCATAAAATAACTCAACGTAAATGAAAACACACAAAAAACACTCACTCAAATGTAAACCAATGAACACATCAATCATCAAATCTACACACATTAAGTATTTCATTTTTTTTTCTCCATTTATCATAAAAGTACATAAAAGAAAACAAATTTTTTCGCACTCACTTCGTTTTCTTCATAAATAATATGATTGAGAACATACAGTTTAATGTCATTAAATTTGATGATTTTATCAATTTCCGTGAACGTTGCTTCATCTCATTAGAGATGTCACATCAAATTACTTTAATGTAAAACTGAAATCATGAGCACGAAAATTGATTGAAAAAAAAAATTTCATATTATGAAGAAAATCTGGCCTTGATCAAAAAATCATTTATTATTTTTTTTTTACTCATCCAAAACCAATTTTAATGCCATTGACTAGAATAAAAAGAGTGTTTTTTTTGCACACACACACACATTTAATAGACATTGAATACGAAATTGAACAAACATTTGAAACCATATTGATACCCGATTTATTGATCAATATAATTTAATGTTTATTTTCCTTTTTTCATGTTTTTTATGTCATCATTATATCGTATTACAATTTCTTTTTACTTCCATACATGTGTATTAAAGTACTTTGTCAATCAAATGTATGTAAGTTATGTATATGAAAGAGAGAAAATTACCTTTTTATTCGACATTAAAATCATGTTCATATCAGTTACAGTTGAGTGTGTGATACGCGTAAAAAATTCTTGAAATGAAAGTATTAGAATGAATGTTAAACAAAAATATTGTTTTTTTCGCTATATGTGTTTTGAATACAGAAGAAAATGTAATACAAGGATTTTTTTTTATTATTTTTATACATTTATGAAGAGGCAGAAAAAAAAATAAAATTATAATAATAAAATTCATGAGTGATTTACATAAAATCTTGCATGAAATGGAATAAAATACGAAATAAAATGAAGAGCTTTTCATTTTTTATGATTTTTTTCTTGGAATTCGAAAAATGTTACCCTGTCGGGAGTAAACTCCTGAATTTCAGGAGCTAAACTCCTGAAGAATAGGAGTTAACTCCTGAAATTCAGGAGTTAACTCCTGATGATTAGGAGTTAACTCCTATTCTTCAGGAGTTAACTCCTACTTTTCAGGAGTTAACTCCTAATATTCAGGAGTTTAGCTCCTGAAATTCAGGAGTTTACTCCCGACAGGGTAAAATTAACTTTTACAAGACGATCGAC
>LN483448.1:382604-447562 GCA_900002565.1 Culicoides sonorensis | reverse complement strand
GTCAACATATTTTGATCGAAATGGAAAGAATTGAATAGAAAAAAAGGAAAAATATTTAAAATCATTATTTAAGAAATTGAACAATATTCATTTAACTGTGATAAAATTCAATAAGTAAAATATAAGTTAAAAAAATTATTCAGAACAAAATGTCGAATGAATTAGTCGATCCAGTTCATCTAAATGAAAGGTGAGATTTTGATTTTTATCCCTGTTACACCAGAATACCTTAGAAATAAGGGATCTGATACCTAAAAATACATTTGAATGGCATCCATGGAATATTAAATGAAAAACATATATAAATTGATCAACAAATGATATTTGAAAATTGTTCATTCACCTCAAATTCAATAAAAATGATGATCATCATTCAGATAAGAAAATCATCACGTTTTACTACCCTGTCGGGAGTAAACTCCTGAATTTCAGGAGCTAAACTCCTGAATATTAGGAGTTAACTCCTGAAAAGTAGGAGTTAACTCCTGAAGAATAGGAGTTAACTCCTAATCATCAGGAGTTAACTCCTGAATTTCAGGAGTTAACTCCTATTCTTCAGGAGTTTAGCTCCTGAAATTCAGGAGTTTACTCCCGACAGGGTAGATAGAAACAGTGAAATCGCATTAACTTAAAGTTCAGTAGACGACGGACTTGTTTCATTTCTAATTGCATTGAGTTTATTTCCATCCATATTTGGGTAGGTTTTTTAACGGAGTTGTAAAAAAAAGGATTAAAACGTATTCATTTATTTAAAATATTAAAAAATCAATATTTTCCTTTACTAATACAAAAACAAATACTAATAAAAACGGTTATTAGCACATTTTACGATGATTTGAAAAAAAAGGAATTTACGAACAGCAATCGTGTCGTCTGTCTGTCTGCTACACAATTGTACAATAAGAATATGAATATGAAAAATTAATATACAAAAATTATGCGAAATTTTGACTATCGGTTTTGAAAATGCGCTCGTGTAAATCGTTAAAGATCACGTTCAGTTTTATTTTTCGTTCAAATATCCCTTTGTATTTGTAGTGAAACAGTGTACAATTTTAATAGCCATAAAATAATAAAAAAATGTAATAATAACAATAATAATAATGAAGAATGAAAAAAAAATCTATAAAAATCGCGTGTATTTTTTACATTAAAGTTAAATCCACATTCTTTCATCATATCAAAATATGCTAATGCGTTTTTATTTTCAAGTACTTGAGAGAATTAATTTATGAGAGT
This sequence comes from Culicoides sonorensis, assembly GCA_900002565.1. Taxonomy (NCBI): domain Eukaryota; kingdom Metazoa; phylum Arthropoda; class Insecta; order Diptera; family Ceratopogonidae; genus Culicoides; species Culicoides sonorensis. The sequence continues at coordinate 446,323 of LN483448.1, read as the reverse complement.
CTTGTTACAAGTACTTGGAAAAATAATCTTGAATTTTCTAGTGATTATACCACAATAATGCGTTTATTGAGTCAAGAAACAGCTTATAAAATTATGTTCATATAATGAGTATGGAAGCGAATTTGATTGAAATTTAATCAAATTATGCATGGAATGTCTCTAAATTCATATTGATAAAAGCTTGTCAGTATTTTGAATTAAAGAGCATCTGCATATTTCACATTTGCGATAAAAATTGCTTTGAAATGTAGTACGAAAGAGGTCAGTTTGGTTCTGGCACTCAAAATGATTAAATATATCATTGTTTTATTATTTTCATACCAAATTATTGATTTAAGTGGATATGTGTTTAAATATTCAAAAACAAATAATTTGACACATGGTCCAACTCTTTACTTACTTTGTTATTCGAGCAATGATTCAATCACGCGAGAAAATTTAATTTCAAGTGTGAAACTATTAGAAAACCATAGGATAAATTTCACAACAATTTCAATTTATAAATGTGCCATTAACATTTCAGTGACAGAAATTATCCAACAAGTGATAGGTACAAATTTTTCATCACAATTAACGCTAATGCTGTTTCGGCCAATATCGTTGACAGCTGAAAATTTAATTGGAATCGATGAATTGCCCAATGATGTAAAATTGTGGATTGGTTCATATGACAAATTACCTAAGAATTTATTTTCTTTGGTAAATAAGTTACGTTTTTTGTATTTAGTGATAGAAACACCTCAATACATTGAATTGAGCAATTTGAATGAACTGGAAACAATTACCATGAGTTTGTTTCTTAAAGTGCGCAAAAGAGATTTCAGATCATATTTACGGTTTCTTTTGAATTCAACGAGTAATAATCTCAAAAACTTTGATTTTATATTAGTTTATGAACCAAACATTATCAGTAATAATGAAACAATGATCGAGGACAGCGAATCCAACATTAGTATTAACAATGAAATTTTCAATGGAAAACCATTCTTAGAAGAACTCACTTTAAGACTAAATCTTGATACAATTGATGAGTAAGTTCTGTCTAATTTTGAGGAAAATTTACCTTAATTTCATTTATTTTTTTTTGCTATTTTTCAGTTTTACATTTACAAATATGACAAAACTGTCAACACTTGTTTTGAGGCAAAACTATTTGAAACACTTTGATTGTGATACTCTTCCAAAATCATTGAGCGTACTGGATCTAAGTCATAATTTGTTGCAAGAATTTATAATAACGGATCCTCTTCCTAACTTGATGGATTTGAAATTAAACAATAATCGATTTAAAAATTTCACTTTAGATCTTGCGAATGAACTTTATCCAAAGTTATCATCATTGAACCTTTCTAACAATGCAATGAAACAGTTGAATATTATCGAAGGAGATTGGAAAGATACAAGGTTATCAGAGATTTTCTTACAAAATAATCTCTTTGATGATCCTAAATTTTATATTTGGACAGTTTTAAATGCACGCCGGCTGGATATTCACATTGATGGAACTTTTCCAGTCTGTGAATGTGACTCAATTCGACGAATCAATTACATTGGTCAGAAGTTAAAAAGAATTTCAAGTCCTATTTCAAAAGTGAACATCAAAAGTTTTTTATATTGTCATTTATTACCAAAATACAACATTTTATTATTGAACAGCGAATGTCAGTGTGTAGCTGATATTTTTGATCATACTGATAAAGACTCTTTGTTTTTTACTAAGCTTATAAAAAATTGCTCAGCATATGATTGGGTAATGGATGGATATGGATTTTATAACAGTCATTGTGAGTTAAGTGATTTTTATAGCTTTACTTATGGAATGGTTTTCTCAAAATCAAATGAATCTGATATTGGGGTTTTTGAAGTTTATAGAAAAGATTTTTCATCCATAAGTTTCACCATAGAAAATTATAAAGCTTTACAACACCTACCAAATCTCAATGATTTAAATTTGACCAACAATAGATTTTTCATACATGCACAAAATGCTGGTATATTTGAGATCAAAATTGAAAATCTTCCATCTGCTGATTTAAGTGAATTAAATTTGTCGAATAATTCAATCAAGGAAATTGATTTTAAAGTTCTTGATCATTTATATGATATGAAGACAATTCTAAGTCTAAGTGGAAATCCATTCACGTGTGATTGTGATCACATCAAAATGTATCGAAAACTTGCTTCACTTGAACCTTTCATCACTGATTTCAATCAAATGATATGCAGTGATGGTAAACCATTTGATCCAAATAGTCGTCAATTGTGTATTTCACCATGGTTCATATTGCTTTATGTTCTTTTGGCATTTACGACACTGCTTGCAATTGGACTTGGTGTATATTTGAGAAATTCGCTGGAAATTCAAGTTTTCATTTATTCACGTGGATGGTTTCCAGCCTACTTTCGACCTGAATGTGATGACGGCCAATGTAATTTTGATGTTTTCCTGTCATTTTCAGAAAAAGATGATGAATTTGCACTTTTAATTCTGAAACTTCTTGAAGAGGACCAAGATCCACCATTCAAGGTGTGTTATCATCATCGTGATTGGATGGTCGGAGAACGAATCGATCATCAAATAATTAGTTCAGTCGAGGAATCACGAAAAACCGTTATTATTATTTCACAAAGTTTTCTGTCATCTCATTGGGCAAACATGGAATTCACCACAGCTCATTACAAAATGTTGGAAGAAAAAAGTCCGAAAATTCTTTTGATACTTCATGGTGAGATAAATACTGCTGATCTTGGACCAGAACTCAAATCGTACATCAAAACAACAACTTATCTTAAATCTGATGATAAATGGTTCGAAAAAAAGCTTTTATATTCATTGAGACGTCCTCAAATTGAAAAGAAACAACTCTGTCCTGTTAAAACTGAAAATGAAATTAATGAAACTCAAATTTGACACTTTCTGAACTTGTTTAATGTTTTGGTAATAAAAAATTATTATATATGTAAAAGAATTCAGTACAAGAAATTTCTTTACATGTAATTTTGAACCTTAAATAAAAAAAAACATGCAATGTCACTTATTCTTTATTAAGAAAAAAAAACCCACACAAAAATACCATGACAGTTTCTACGTGTTATGCCATTTACTTTAATTCCCAGCAACATTCATGTGAAAATTTGATAATGGTATTGCCCTGTTGACGTAATAATTATTAAAATTCCATGTCCATTTACTTGGATATACAAAAAAAAACTAACACACATACACACACATGGCATGAATAGCTCCTAAATGATATATGGCTGAGTTTGTTTTTGTTGTGACAGACACACAAAATTAAGTAATCGATGAGTCTCAATATTTTTTTTTGATGTATGTGTTTCCATTTCATCCAATTTGTGAATGAAATGTTTTGTTATTGGAAAGACCATCATTATTTTATGTTTTAGAGGGAAAAAAACACAATAGACAGTGATGACTGATGATATTTGGTGTCCGTTTTCAATCACAATGTAAAAAAAAATAAATGAAAACAAGTGATAGTGCACAAATAGACTTTGAACAATCAAAAGTGACAAATATTTCAATGTGTCTGTTGAATTATTGAACAGATGGTCTTTTTATGACTTTGTTTATTGATTTTTTTTTTTGTATTTTTCGTTTATTTAATGTTTTAGCTAGAGTGTGAGCTCACACACATGCAATATTGAAACAAATTTTTAAGTATCACCATGAAAATTTTCCTTAATGCCAAATACCGACATTTTTTCATGTCACTACTTTGATCAAGTTTTGTCTACACCACAACATTTCAATCAAATAAAAAATAATACTCACGCACAATTTTATCATGACATGACATGACTCAACATTACAACACACGTCCATCAACCACAAAAAATGCCATATCCATGGACAGAAACAAAAAATTGAAAATCAGTAAAACTACAACAATTTGGCTCATTTCACTCAACCCATGTTCATGCCCATTAATACACCAAAATCATATTAAATGATATATCGTAAAAAAAATATCTATCGTGTGACTTTCAACGCAACAAGAAAAGTAATATAATACATTTTATATTCCCAAAGTTAATATTAGAAGGCATTAAGGTAAATAAATGGTTTAGAATTTCTTTTCAGAGTTATGTGAGTCTGTGTGTGTGTGTGCTTTTGAGACCATAAAACATTAAATGAAATATAAAATGATCCATTTGGTCAGCATGTTGTTATTGCCGGATAGGATTTATGTGTGGTAAGTGGTTTGTTTTAAGTTTAAATGAAATAACTCTTATATGTGCAACATGTGTAACAAACAGTATCTTTATTTAAAGTTCATAGGAGTAAATTTAAGGAACATTTATGGAAATATTGATTTTCTACTTTAATTTCAAGAAATATTCACCTCATCATTTTTCAAACAATTTCAATGATTAATAGAGAACAATTTTCAAAATGTAAAGTTTTGAATTGAAATCAATTCTGTTGTAAGAAGAATTAAGAGAAGATTTCCGTTCATCGTTGAAAAAAGATTAATTTTGACGTTTTTCTTCACTTTCCTTTGCTATATGTTAAATTTTCGGATATTTTTAAGTGTACTTTCACTATTAAAACAAAAATAAGTGATGACAAGATAAGGCGTGAAGAGGACAATAATTTGTCTTCATTAATTATGATGAAAAGTAATTTTGTGAAGTATAAGAAGAAAACAAGGCACTTATTTACGCATAATACGCAAAGAATTTCCATAAAATCCATGATCATTAAAAATGAAATATTTCATTCTTATTTTCATCGTACAAAAGTTGATTTTTAAAATAAATACAATGAGGTTTCACTTAAAACTGAATAGATAAATTTTCTTTAGGAAAGTTTAAAATTCAACCACCTCTTGGTCAGAAGTTCTATTAAACAAGTTTCAGCTTTTCTTAATAAAATTATTTTTCTTTTCTATTCCCATTATTCTGCAATAAACTGTCGACAAAGTGCGTCAAAGCACGTCATCATGTCATTTTCCACATTCAACACTCAACATTTACCTAACTAAGCTTATTTTCCATAGTAAAAACTACGAAGAAAAAGTAAAAATATGAAAAATTACAAAACTTTTCCATATTCATTACTCTTACTTTGATCTCTTTATCATTACATTTATCTATCTTCTTCCTTTTTCACTTCTGATACGATATCGTTACGCTCATCCTTAGACAAATATATCATCAGACTGCAAAAAAAACGATATTAAAAAAATTACTTCATATTAGCATAAGATTTTCTCATGAAAAAAAAATGTATTATAAAAAAAAATAAATAACCGTAGAGTATCAAATAGATAAAGAAAAAAATACGTGCTAAAAAATCTAATCAAATACAAACACGTGTCTCTCTCTCTGTTTTTCTTTTTTTTTTTTAATTTAAATGTAGAGAGAAAAAAAATTAAATAAACGATGAAAAATTAAAATAAAGTAAAACAACTACAAGACAAGAAGGCAATTATTTCTCGTCAAAGGATCTTTTATAACTATTTACTTTGAAATTAAATATAATGTTGAGGATAACATCAGGCAAAAAAAAATTAAACATGAAATTTTACACAGTTTGTCTTCTTGCCTCGTCTCGGCTTTTTGTTTGTATTCCAAAAGTAGCATTAGTTAAATTCTTATAATGTTGATTCTGAATGTTGATATGCTTGAAGGAAAATGTCACTTAAATAAATATGTATACAAAAAAAATGTTTCCTAGAATGAAAATTCAACAAAATTAATTTGAGATGAAACAAAAAATTATTTGAAAAAAAAATCAGGATTCACCGTTCGAAAATATTTGCATAAAAAAATTTAAATTTCCAAATATGGATCACAATCAGTTCTGATCACAATCTTTAAGTTAATTACTATTAGTTATTCAAAATTTAATTTTACGTGTGAAATAAGAATATGAAAAAAAATCAAGTAATATTTAAATATTTCACAGTGAAAAGTAATTACAAATTATTTCATCCTCTTCAAATACGGTAAATAATTTTTTTTTCGCTTTAATTTCAATTCACTAAGGACATGTTTCACTTTTCATCGTAAATGGTTTTATTTAAAATATATTTTTAAATTCAACAAGGAGTTCCCCAATTCAAGAAATTTAACGAATACGAGAGAAACCCGCTTTAACAGAGAAAAGAAATTTTTTTCATGTCATAGGAAAAGATAAAAATACAAGTTAGAAAGGTGTATAATTAAATTAATTAAGAAAATAGAAGAAGAAAAGTTACTTTTAAAGTATCAATGTGGCCTGTTTGTTTTTTTTTATGTTTTATTTTTGTAACAGCACAATTTTTGTTAATGAAATTTCGATTTTGACGATGATGATGAGGAGGGAAAGTGTATCTAATGAGATCAAGAGCACTTTATCATAAAATAGACATAACAATGGAATATTTACGGTGTTTTGGGAATAATTAAATTTAATTGATGATAAAATAATGAAGATGTGAAATTGATTAGTAAATTATGATTATTTGTGGGTAGAAAAAAATAAAAAAAAGGTTTTTTCAATGACTAGTAAACTTTCTTATGCTCATCTAACGAATTTTTAAATTGATTAAAGCAAAATTATCCTTGGCACAACTACACAATAAAGAATAGACATAAAGTTGAAACGACTGGTATTTAACAAGCATTTTTTTATACTTTACACTTTAATTAAAAACAACATAAAGCTCTAATGTTTATCCAATTTAATATTTCCACACCATCCATTAATTTTGTTATTTTAACATTATTTCAACCAACATCAAACATAAAAGTAAAAAAAAAGCACAAAAGTATAATTAAACACACCTGTGTCCTGAAATGTAAATTATTTACCATTACCTTGACATGCCAATCAAATGTTACTTAACTAGTTCAAACCAACTTTTTTGCTAAAGTACATCAATTTCATAGAATTCTGTCACTATGTCAGTTCATTTTCATTACCCAACACAAAGATAATCGTTACTTGTTCCAATATTTCATGTTAGAAAATGAATGATTGCTGATTCATAAAATAATCATTTTATTTATCGATTTTCCCTTGTTTATTCAACGTTTTTTTTATTTTATTTCATTCATCCACACAATTTATCGTAGTGAATGAAAAATTATGAACACAAATGAATTACAATTAAACCTCTTTTGTTCGTGTTTAATTTTGATTGTAATGAATGTTCAATTTTTCGATTCATTGAAATTGATGGTTTTTTTTAACCTGTTTGTTAAGTCATTGTTTCTCATATTCTATTGTTAGTATTTTGATTGTTGTGGCGTGTATCAGAAAAATCAACAATGAAATATTAAAAATGTTACAATGAAAAAGTTGATCGTTTATATTTGACGTGAACATAATTAAAGTACAACAATAGTGATAAATGAATGTTTTTTTTTACTTGATTATTCGTAATTATGAAAAACTTTTCCAGGAATTCTTCTTATATTCAACGAATAATGTTAAGTGGTGTTGTGATATGAATTGTTATCCCTTTAAAATGCAACAAAATCAGGCAACTAATTGATTGAATGTGAAATAAAATTTTAAAAATAAGGTTGTATTGAAACATGCCACAAATACAAACATAAAAAAACAATCTGTCAAATACATACACACACATAAACACACATTCATACACAGACACAGCTAGACGTATTTATTGCACAATTTATTATATTGATGGCTTAACAATCGACAACTAGACATATTTTTATTTATTTATAGTTATTTTTTTCTCTCTCGCCCTTTTTTTTGGCTGAACTTTTATTCTACACAGCATTAAAAAGCTACATGCTGGTAATTGATGTATTATATGAGAAGGTTGTTGTTTGCTCAATTGGCTGAAAGTTATAAAACAAAATAACAATGTGAAGAGTGAAGGTGAGCAAATAATAAAAATAATAATGGGTGAAAGGTGAATTGATGTCAGTAAATTGGATGAATTTAATACGAATATGTTACAGTGAAAAATTAGGTGAAGAAAAGTGTTTTTAATGTGAAAATGGAAGTTAATTTTACCAAAAACTAGGCTTCTCCACTAACCTACCAAAAAAATGATATCATTCATTAATTTCAAACGGAAATTGATCTGTTCTATTATTCGATATCAGGAAACAGGAAAAAATATGATTTAAAATAAAATAAAATAAACAAAAAATTTCAAATCAGGTTTCATACTGATTTGGCCTAAAGACAAATAATACGATATTAATAATTCAGTTAAGAGCAGCAAAATAATTTTTTATTCATATTCATGAAAGAAAAACAAAAAAAAATCAGATGAAACATGGAGAATCAACCGTAACAAAGCGTCTCAAATAAAATAAAAATAATGAGGATGATCGGCTCATATCTTTTTTTTCTAATATGAATTTATAAATTTATGTTTTATCAATTTTTATGCTGTGTTTCTCACATTTATATTTATTATTATAATTTTTCTCCGTTTCCTTTTTTTTTCTTCACATCTGAATCGAAATACAACTCATTTATATTTATTTCTATATATATTTTTTTTCTCTATTTAATATATTTATATTGCTTTTGTGCTAAGTTGTGGTCATTTTTTTGTGCTCTCCCTTATTATTAGTCAGGTTTTGTTTTAACAAGAAAAGAAGCACATGAAAAGATAAAAATGTTAAGTTATTCTGTTTCCTTCCTCATTATTTGTTTATTTTTCATGTTTTTTTTTGTCTGATTTTGGTTTTGCTTTGCTCTCGCTTGATTTAATGATATTTTTATGTTTATCCGACCTTGCCATAAGGGTTTTTGTCTTATTTCTTTTACAGAAATATATTTTTTTTGAGTAAATTCTAAAATACAATGAAAATGAAAGGAATTATGAAGATTAGAAGTCTTAGTTTACGAAAAATTGACTTGTAACAAATTTTCTCTGCTGAATTTATTTGAAATGGATGAAACCATGAAAACATTTTAAATTTGAATCATTTGCATGCAATTCATTTTGGTATGCTTTAAAATTTTACTTCATTATTGATTTTTTGTGTGTCTTAATTGGCTTGTTCGTGACTGAAAGTCATCAATGTGAAAAATACTTTTAATTTTCTTTGTTATATTCAAGGTCTTGAAAAATTTTATTTTGAAAAGTTTCGATGAAGGTCGTTTTTTTGTATTGTAAGGTAAATTTTATTTTTTATTAATTTCATCACATATTTCAATATCATTTACTTCTCCTTTACCATGCAACTCATCACGTCTTTTCTTATTGGTCTTGTTATCACCAAAGAAGATATCAGCGAAAAGTCCTCCAAATACCATCGCAACTCCAATCCATTGATAATACAGAACCACATGTCCATAAACCATAACCGAGAACAAAACTGTGAAGAATTTTCTAGTTGTTGCCACAACTGACAAGGGTAAAGGTCCAAAATGTGATAACATTGTAAATACAAAAACTTGTCCAAATCCACTCACAATTGCCATTATAGCAAGATATTGAAGTACTTTTGGATATTTTGTCACAAATTCAATAAATTCAAAAATTTCTCCATTAACAAATACACTTACAATGAGAATCACAGAACTATACCCGTTAATTGCTAACATCATTGAAAATGGAGCTGGAGCACTTTCATGTCTAATCTTCTCCTCAAATCCACTTCGTATACCATCAAGTAACAGAGCTGTGATCAACAGAATTTCACCATACCACACAGAATTTTCCATTTTCTTATTCGCTTTATCTTTGTTATACATGAAAAGTATAATTCCAAGCACAATTATCACAATGAAGAAATATTTTCGAATTTTGTAACGTCTTTTTCCAATTACTGTGGTTAAAATGAGTGTTGGAATCGGTTTCGCACATTTAGCTATCACTTGTGCAGGATATGAAATCCATTTCAATGCATAATTGCCACAAAGCGTTGCTGTCATGTAACACACTGATGAAATGAAGTACCATCGTTGACGAGTCGTATCATGATTTTCTTTAAAAATGTTATGACACACTGTGCAAAAGGAAAAAAAATAAAATTAATTATTATTCAAAGTTTGAAAGTTAAATTAAAATAATTAAACTCACCTAATCCAATTATAAAATAACATATACATAAAAATCCCACAAGTACTTGAAAGCATGAAAACTTTTCTAATTTCCCAGTCTCATCAAAATAATCCTGTTTCACGATTTTCTCGTGCAAAAGATAATTAATCGAAAAACTTACAATTATTGTAAAAGCGATTCCGACAAATTTGAGTGTATCATGCATTTTATTTGTGCAATAAAAATCACTTCTTATAACTTTAAAATTTAAATGTATACTGAAGTAAGAGACAATTTTGGGTATGCTTTCAAATTCAAAATGAAAATAAAAACCTGTTATCTTCAAAGCAGAATAAACAAAAAGATGGACATACTCATTATCACCATTTAATACAAAAATAATAAAATATAATCATTAAAAAATTTGATTCGATTTAAACATCTTTCTCTTAACACATTTGAGAGAAATGATCAAAGTTCGAATTTGAATTGGAGTAAAAAAATGTAAACAATAAAAATTGTTACAATTCATATACAACATCAAGGGTGCCGAGAAATGACAATAGATCATCAACATATTTTGATTTGTTATGAATGTGGTTCAAAAAAGAACAGATGTTCACCACTCATACACACACATGTCTTGTCACTCATTCATATTCCCCGTATTTTACTCAATCGGCATTTTTGTATGTATTTCTATGAATGGATTCTAATACAATAATGTACATTCCATGATAAAAGTATAGAATACAGAACAAAAAAAACTGGAATTTTTATCAGATGTTTTAGTATTAGTGACATATAATCGTAATACATAAATATTTAATAATGTCAACAATTAAATACACATTTGAGTATTTTTTTGGTTGTATTCAGAATCATTTGTATCATCAGTATGAACATTGTCGGTACATGAAATTTGATTAGTTTTATAGTAATCATCAAAGTTGTTGGATTTGTTTTTTTTTTACTTCCGATACACGTGAAATTTATTTAGTGATTAGTCGACCGGCTTACAATCAATCAATAAATGCTCAAATATGCATGAGACTGTTAAATTTATTGGAACTGGACTAGGGATTATTGTTAGTTTCTCGATTTATAGTCTTTTGCATGAAAAAGTTGTGAAACAAGATTATCTGGATGAGGAAGGAAATACAGAGAAATTTGATTGCTTTCAAGCTCTTGTTGGACTTTTGTGTATCATATGGTTCTTCATTGGATTAGGTAAATATTTAATTTTTTTAATTCAAAATTTGAATTTAACTAAATGACAATATTTTTTTCCTTAAATTAGCATGTCATCTTATTTTCAAAGAAAATCGTGATACGACGAGACATGTTCTGTATCTTATTTCATCAGTATTTTATTTTAGTGCCTCATTGTGTACAAATTATGCCTTGAAATGGATTTCATATCCAGCACAAGTGATCGCTAAATGTGCAAAGCCAATTCCAACACTCATTTTGACATCGATTATAGGAAAGAGGCGCTACAAAATTCAAAAGTACTTTTTTATTGTCCTAATTGTACTCGGAGTTGGACTGTTCATGTTTAACAAAGATAAGAATAAGGACTCGGAAAATTCTGTGTGGTACGGTGAAATTCTTTTAGTTGCCAGCTTGTTCTTGGATGGACTTCGAAGTGGATTTGAAGAACGTATTCGACATGAAAGTGCTCCAGCTCCATTTTCAATGATGTTAGCAATTAATGGTTATAGTTCAATTTTCCTCTTAATAAGTACATTTGTATCGGGAGAAGCGATCAAATTCTTTAAATTTATTTCAAAATATCCCGAAGTGATTCAATATCTTGCTATAATGGCAGTCGTAAGTGGATTTGGTCAAATATTTATTTATATTATGTTGTCTCATTTTGGCGCACTTTCATGTTCAGTTGTGACAACAACAAGGAAATTCTTTACAGTTTTATTTTCGGTTTTGGTTTATAGACATTTGATTCTGTATTATCAGTGGATTGGAGTTGCGATGGTGTTTGGAGGACTGTTTGCCGATATTTTCTTTGGAGATAATAAGACGAATAAGGAACGACGTGAAATGCTGCATGGCAAGAGAAAAAGTAGCGATGAAGAAAAAGGAGAGGAAATGCAGGAAATGATCAACAACGGTGAAAAGGAAATAACTGTCACAAAAGTACAAACAAATACAGAAAATGAAATTAAATCATGAGATAATAAAAAAAAAGTTCGAATTTATTTTTTATAACAAAATCATTCTTTTATTTATATGAATATCAAAATAACTCAAAGTTCAATGACCTTTTAATGTATTGAATCACAGAACATTCAAATTTTTTTAATGCGTTTAGCAGCTAATTTATTATTTTAATCTGGTGATACGCTTTTAATGCTGGTTCATTGATTGTCACTCAAATTTAATTCAACTTTTTTGTATACAATGTATTTCAATATATTTGATTTTGTTTAATTTCAGATGAGGTGGAGCACGTCACTAGTCATCATCTTGTTTAATTGGGTTTTTGATGTCACTTTAGCGTATTTTATTAACACAGATAATAGTCAGGTAAGTGCAAGGTTTTATCGTAGTTTTACCTTGAAGTTATCATTCGGTTCGTCTCTAATTTACAGTGAAGTTAAATTAAAAAAAAAATGTTAAATGAAAATATTTTATTAAATCTTTCATAAAATAAGAATTATGAAAAAAAAATCCTTTAATCTCTTGAAATCCATTCAAATGTGCGTTCAAATCTCTTCCATTTCACATTCATCTACTATGGCTCATGTTTAATGTTTTCTACAAAAAAAAAAATGTTTTCTTTTCAACATGTTAAAGATTATAAGCAAACACTCACCTTTTAAAATTTTATATGAAAGATAAGTTAAGAGGAGATGAAAAAATGCATGAGGCTATAAAACTTTTTGCATTCTATGAATATTATTTTTAGTAAATATTTTAAATAGAGAAAGTAAACTAAACGTTTAACTTCTATATTTCAAGTAAAGGATAATAATCGTTGTCTAGAGTGCAGTTTTGTTTTCTCTTTCCATGTTTATAATATTTTTTTTACTCTTATCAACCACTTTTCTCATAGTCTATCATAACATAAATTTGCATTTAAGAGGTTTTTCCTTCATCTTTACCTCATGTAAAAGTTAAACTATTTTTGAATAACAAAAATTCCTTAATCTATACATTTGATATCCAACTTGGTTGTTATTTTGACTCAGGTTATGTATTAAGAGGAAAGCTCCACTTAAGTTCAAGTCCAAAAAATATTTGTAAACAACTCTTAAATTTCAACAAAACTGTCTCTTTACAGATAAAACATCGGTTAAGCTTCTTTTCATTGATGCAAAAACTATTCAAAGTGCAATGTTAACTTTATCTAACTCTATTCTATGAAATATTTCCTAGTCTCTTTAATCTTTCATCCCATTTTATTATTTTCCTTTATATGTCCAACTAAAATACGAAAGGAAAAACTTTTGCTGTTCACTTTCCTTCAACTTATGAATTTTAGATGTTTTTTCCATTATAATTCAATGCAAAATTTCTCGAATGATAAACGCATATCATCGCTGCATATCCATGAGTGGTAGAATCAAAGTGAAGAACATGGAAAATAAATTGCATGTCAGTTAAAGGGATAAAAGTTATTTTTTTCATAGAAAAAGGCGATGTGTCAAAGACAAGACTTGAGAGAAATGTTGTCCATTAAGTTTGGAGATGGTTTTAAAATGAAAAAATAACATCCGGGTCAAAAGTTAACCATGTTACTTTTTCATGGACTTTATTTTTACTTGTTATGCTAAAGGAATTATGATTAAAAATTCCATAGTTTACTTTTCATTAAAAATATGAAACATTCATTGTTTAGTTAAATTATTTAAGATTTAATGAAAAACTATGGATTAACACATACAGATGAGTTCTAGTAAATTTTATGCACAGGTTATTTTTACAAAATTCTCTCAACATTCTTTCAATTTATGAAATAGTCTGAATTTCATAACGACTCATCTCCGGAAAATAATTTTATGGATGAATAAATTGAATAATGCATTAAATATAAGTTATGTTTAAGTTCAAGCGAGTTTAGTTTGTTCTTGTTGAAAGAAATGTTGCAGTGTCTTGTCTTATGTTCCTCGTAATATTTTAAAGTTTTTTTTCTGTTGAAAATAGAAGAAAATATTCAGATTTCACAAATAGATACGATTCTATGAAATTTTTTTTGTCTGTATACACTTTTATCATGTTATAAGATTTACATTCACCAAAATGCACTTTCTTACATCCTTTAAAATAAATCTAGTATGACATGAAATATGTTTTTCATAAAAAATTTCAAATATTGCAAGGATATCCTCCTTTTCTTCAGATTCAACTCTGAATTTTGTTCTCATTGTAAGAGACGAGAGTTCTTTGTTTACTTTAATAAAAGATGAGTAAATATTAACTTTTGATTGTGCAGGAAAAGTGGCAGAAAATGATAAAGGAAGTAACTAACTTGAAAATTCAGAATTATTGTAAAAAAAAAAGTTATTGGTTTTGGTGTAAAAGTTGAATACATTGAAAATAATTTCATTTTACAGGAAAATAATCATTGTTTTCCTTCATTATGTAACTCTTTTAGAAATTAAAGGTAACAAGAGGTAATCAAGCATGCATTTTTAATGATGAGCTTAAGCATGAGTAAATGTTGTCAAAAAAAGTATCAAAATGGATTAAGAAGAGAAATTGAAAGAATTTTATCTGTTTTTTTTTCTTTGTTCGTATTAACTTTTTCAATCCATGAATAAAAAAAGGAAAATTGGGTGTGATAATAACTCGAGTAATCCATTAAATCCTTTCATAAAAAATGGGAAGAAAGTAAAATCCTTTTTAATGCTTTACTTTAAAAAGAAATCCTCTTTCCATGAATTTTTGTACCTTTTTAACTGTCATGGTAAGTTTTCACTCAAATAACCAAGTATAAAAACCACGACAATGTAAGACACTGGAATTCCATCAAAATAATGACAAACACTAGAAAAAAAGGTTTAATACCTCTTGTTTGTTTATTTCAAGTCTAAAATTTGTCTTTTTTTTTGTTGTCTCTTCTTCAGCTTGGGTTATCCTTTGAAATACAAAATTTTACATGAATACAACAAAAAAAGGTTCAAAAGCGCATTTCAATATTCACTTGAATTGTCATCTCATTAAATTTAGAACAATCTGATGACCGTCTCTTATCAAAAAAAAAAATTTTTTTTTCTGAAAAATGTGTTCAGTTATCTCATTTTTTTTCGATTTTGATTGTAATTTATTACAAGACAAAGGAGACATTAAACAAGAAAACACCTTGAAATGTAATCCATTCTACTTTATTTAATGTCCATGTAAAATGCTTGGATGCTTTATTTCAGTCAGTTCACTCAAGGATAAAATATTAAAAAGATTCGCTCATTTCCAGTTAAGAGTTTGCTCACATTAAATTTGAAATTATCGTTATTGATTGAATTTTTTATAAGAGTTAAGAAGAAATTGAAGATGATTAAAATTTATTACAATACAAGTGAAAAAAAAAGATTCAATTAAATTTTCCTTTTTGTAGATAAGTAATATGGTCGATAAATTACATGAAAAGCATCAGAAGACTTTATTTGAGAATTATGATTTTCAGACCACATTTTTGACTTAACTCACACCCCGATCATATGAAATGTATTGATTGAAATTTATTATGTATCATTTATTTTCTTAGACTTTTATTTTGTTTTATTTATTTACCGAAATCATCATAATCATAATAATAATAACCGTAATCATAACATACATATAATGGAAAGAAAACGAAAAAAGCACAGCAGGCAACCGAATCAAAATGACATGTAATCATCATAATAATAAATGCTTCAAGAGGATTTCCTTGTTGTTTACGACAAGAGACGACTTATGTGTTTTTTTTTGTGTGAGTGTTTTTTTCTCTTACTCCCCAAAAAAAAAATAAAAACATTTGTCTTCTTTCTCTTTACTTTTGTAACTTGTTAGTTCACGCTTCACAGAACAACAATCAAAAACACACAGAAACACACTGTAACCTAAGATTCGAAGGGATTCCATTCATATATTTCCAATACGAGCTTTGCATCACCTTGAAAAAATTTCCCTGATATGTATTTTCATGTGGGATAACAAGTAATAAAAATACCTCTCTCAGAAATTCAATTCAAAAAAACAAATTCAAAGTAACATGAAATGAAAATAGACAAAAATGAGAAATGATAGAAAAAAGGTGAAATACCACGTAATACAAAATAAAACCAATGAATCACATTTACACACGTTTTCTCCTCTTATTTTTCATTCCATTTTATTTTCAATTTGACTTTTAGAAGCATTTCATACCATTTAAAAGTATGTTTTTCATCTTATTTTCGTGTTATTCGTGGAAAAGCAGAGAAAATCTATCAAACATAACAAATACGAAGACATAAAACAAAAGTTAAAGTTCTTAAAACCGTGAAAAAGTTAGAATTGAATTAGAAAAAAGAAAAATAAAAAAATTTGAAGTGTTTCGTAGAAGTAAGTGAAAAATTTATGGAAAAACAAATAAAATTGATTTCTGTTTATTTTGTTTTATGTTTTCTATTATTATAAATGTTCGCTTTTATTGCGTTATAGATGAAAATAAATAAAATTCGTATTTCATATTTATATTGGTATGATTGTTATTTGAATTTGTCACGATTTCGTTTGTTTACTGAAGATTATTAATAAAGACATTAAATTAAAGAAAAGAAAATGTTATCCAAATACCAGGCGTTTCCACTATTTACTTTGAATTTAGTTTTAATTTAACAAAATAAATACCATTAAATACCATTCAAAACTTGTTGCTTCCTTGAATTTTGTTTCAATTGAAGTATATTCTCATTGATTCTCATTCACACAAACAATTCAATTTAAGCATTCTAACTTTCATGAAACAAAATGACACAAAATTCAAAGAATTTACTCAAAGACCAGGGAATGTAGTTAAATTATTAGCCAAATTCCTTATTATTATTAGTCAGACACTCACAATAGAACAAAACAAACGATATAATACAAAATTTTTGAATTGAAAAGAAGCATTAAAGCAAAAGAAAAGGGGAATTTCCGGCATTTCATGTCTGGTTCACACAAAAAGCAAGAAAGCAAGCACAAAAAAATACGACAAATTATTTTATTACCACAATGAATAATTATGTCAAGTTGGTTGCTTGTGTACTTTCTATAATATTTTTTTTTTTTGTTAAAATTGTATTAAAAGGCATAAGAATGAAATGTATAAAATGTGGAAAAGAGGTGAAAATAAAAGAGACAAAGAGTTTCAGGAATTTTCAAATGATTTTCAATTGCTTTTGTTCAATTTTTTTTTGTAGCAATTTCAATTGTCAGTGATTTTCTTTGTGTGTGTGTGTGAGGTGTCAAGTGGTGTTTAATGTGTCATGTTTGAGTGAATTATTAGCTGTGAATAGAAGGGAATATTATTGTCATTTTTCTTTTATCACTCAAACGAATCATTGAGAAATTTTTTAATTTCAAATCGTTTTTGAGAATTGATGACGTTTCAACACTTTTCGTGTGAACTGATGAAAAGGCAAGTTAGATGAAGAGATAAAACACAATAGAAGCATTTAAATTAATTAATTAATTATTATAATAATAATCATCATTAAAGCAGACAATAGCAATGAATAGAATGATGAAATAACAACAATTTCCATAAAAATTCATTAAACAAAAGAAAATTTAATCATAAAAGCCTGTTATGAGTGGATTTTTGCCACAAACAGAGTCCTTCACTTAACACCATGCAAGCTTTCAAGAAACCTTAAAAAGATGTTAAAACGGTTTCATTATCGCATTTTACATGGAAAATATAATTTAAAGACAAAAGAGAGCATAATAAAATAAAATCAACGTAAACAGTGGTAAGACTGAGAGTTAATTAAAAATAATGAAAAGAAAAGACGGTAAAGATAAAACACTTTTCTGATGTCACAAAAATTAAGCACATTTTTATTCTTCTTATGCTTGTGGTTTCATTGTTGATGCATTTTTTTGTTTAATTCTGAAATATAAAAGTGAAAAAATGTTAAAAGTCCTCAATTTATTATGAAATATGATTTCTCTTCATTTTAACGTCTTCTTACCTCGCTGTCTTAATGAAAAATAATTGTTTTTGGTCACAAATATAAAAAAAAATGTCAAGTAGTCACCTTTTCAGGTTCTTTTCCTCGATTGTTTTACTTACTTAATTAAATGAATTATCCTTTCTTTCCGCTGTAAAATGTTAATAAATTTCACCTTGTATTTTAATTTTTCTTCTTTATTTGTATTTGCCACAGGCCTTAATTCCAAAGTGATTTGTGTCGTTTTTTCCTCCTGTTTAATTTTAATGTGAAATGAAAGAAAATAAAAACAATTAAAAAAAAAGAAAGAATGACAATGAATATAATTATTTAAGGATTTCACAAGTAACCAGATGTGGGTTTTACTGATTTATTTAAATTAAATAAAATTAAATTTATTTATCTTCTTCTATTGACTTCTATTGAAATAAAAAACTACCTTGACCTCACAGATGCAAATAAAAATGAGATTTAAGTATGATTAAAATTTATAATCGTTTTTTTTCTCTTACATTTTCAGATATTAGACAACACGGTAGAAAATGGTAAGTACAAAAGTCATTTTATTTCTATGATCAAAAGACTGAGAGCAAGAAAAGAAATTGTCCGCAATATTTAAATATTAAATTACATATGATTGCAATGTTCAAGTATCTTTGTCGCAAACCGACAAAAACCATTTACATTTAATTTTCAAATTATCCTTATAATGTTATAAAAAGTGTGTGTGTGGAAAAAAAGTGGTTTGTAATTCTTCTTAAAGTGTCTGATAAAGCTTGACTTTTTTTGCGTATGAGTGAGAACATTTTTCAACTAATTCAATACAAAGCACAAGTTTAAAATGCAGTGGGATTTAAATACGAGAACATGATATCTTGAAAGGAAATAATGTGGTGCATGCTAACTGTATTTAAATACTCGAGTACTTAAATAAGATTTGCTTGTGAAGATTTCGTGCTCGTTTTGTATAAGAAAAATTATTTTAAAGGAAAATGCATGGTTGAAAAGTGAGTCTTAAATATACTCAAGGAAACACACATGATCATGTACTACATTTAAGACATGACATGAAAAGTGCTTTATTTATTATAAATGGTGTATTTTGTATCTTAAAAAGCCTCAAAATACATGTTTTGTGTATGCACTTTTTTTAACATCCTTTTAAATGAAAGGATAGGAAAGGATGATTTACATGCAATTTGTTTTCTTACAATGAGGAATGAAAAATTTGTTACTAGCTCAAGTAAGGAAGTGTATTTTCTTAGGTAAAATCTTGGAAAATTTACATAATTTATGATTATGAAGGAAAAACTTTGGATTTTGAGTTGTTTTACATGTTTAAATTGCAACATGAATGAAGGCTTGAGTTGAGCTTTCATTCACGTGTCCCGTTTGAAATGATTTAATTGGTTTAAGGGTTGATGAGTCATAATTTATTTTTTGACCATTCTCAAAATTCGGATCTAAGCGCCACAATTGGATCAAATATGTTCCATGAGACCATGGAAAAATCTCATTATCATAATTACTAGAATATTATTCATAATTAGTTCAAAATTTCATGTCCAAAACAAAGAGTTTTACATTAAACTCCAAACATGAGTTTCATAGCATAAAAAAAATGAAACGAAACCAGAAAAATAAGCAATAACATAATGAGAAATATAAACAGGACGTGACTTGAACAAACTTCATCAAAATTGCAATCTTACTCCGACTATGATTTCATTGTATTATGTGTGTGTGTGTATATGTGTGTGTGTGTGTGTGTGTGTGTGTGTGAGTGTGTGTGTGTGTGTATGTAAATGTGTGTATTGTACAAAAATATTTGAAACAAGTCATACACATAAATACGTGCCTTGCTTGCGTTTTTGTTTCATTTTTCACACACCCAAACACACTCACATAACACATTTTAAATTTTATGTTTAAATAAGTGTATCATGAAAGGCAGGTTTAACTGTTTTAGTTAAATAAAAAAGGGCTTTAAATGAAAATGCAATGTAAGCAATTTTCTATTGTTCCGTTCCTTGTATTTAAAATATATATTTTATTATGATGCAAACATGGTTTCTACTTATGTTGCTCTCATATTCAAACAGTTTTATTTGAAATTTTTTCAAGCAAATTTATAAATGTGAATGTCTCAGTTGTTTGTACAATTCAGGCAAAAATGTAATAAATAAAATATTTTCTGGTTTGTTGCGGTTTCTTTCCACTGTCACACAAAAATTTTATGGCTTATAAAATGAAGTTTCGTTACATTTAATCGAGGATTTTCATATGGATTTACTTGTTATGTGTCATATCAATCGTCGTATTGCAGTTTATTTCCAACCAAAATTACACTTTTGATTTCGTTTAAAAAAAATAAAAAAAAAATCACCTTAATTGTGTATATTTTTTTTATTGATGATTACATTCAAAAAAAAAATAAAAGAAAAATATTGTGTCATCATCTTCTTATTTGTTTTGCTTTCGATTTATGACATTTAATATCAGATGATTTATTTATTGGATTATTTTTCTTTTGTTTTTTTTTATTTATCATCGTCTCAAGTCCTCTTGTTGGCTATCTTATAAAAAAAACACAAGTAATGTAATAGAATAACAAGAAAATCCAATAAAAATATAAATTGCTTTGCTTCTTTTTATTGTTATGACTACTAATCCAATTTTGTTTCCAGGTAAATTTTTTTAGTGGAACAAAAATGAGAAATGTAAACAATTAATAAATTTGATGGTTTGTTTTTGATTAAAATTGGTGTAATTTATTTTGAATCTCAATTTACGTTTCCACTCAAATCAATGGGAATAAGTTGATGCAACTTAGTGAAAACTGTCATTTCAATAATATTTTCATTCATTTTGACATTCACTCGTTTCAAAGATATGTTAAGACGAAAAAAAATTCAATCACTTACAAAATAAAAACTTGAACAAATACGAAGGAATTTAATTTTCCTAGCAGTGTCTCAAATGTTCACTATTCTTATTATTTTTTGCATAACATGACATGTATGAAAAACTTTTCTGATATTTCAGCATACTTTGATAGCTTTATAGATAATATTTTTATAATTTTTAGTGTCTCTCTTTTCGTGTTTGCCATTAAATTGATGAAAAGATAACAGAAGCACACATATCACCATGGAAAGTCATTTAAAATGAATATTTTTCCTTCGTGCTTTGAACAAATATGCAAAACTTGGTTTTTAGTTGTATAGCTTTTATATGAATATTGTTGTGTGCTAGTTAGATGTGAGTATGTAATAAAACCGTATTATTTTTCTATTAAAAATACAGTGGATGTGAAGATTTTTGCTTTGATAAGGAAAGTTTTTTTGTCGTTTGTTTCTATCTATGTTTATTTTGTAAAATTGAATATAAAGATTGGAATTCAAATAAAATGATGATAAAAATGTGTGTTTTTTTCTCATTTTATTTTATACAAGGAAAACTAATTCCAGGTGTGTCCATATGATAAATTTCATCATACTTCTACCATTTATCACATCAAATAGTTTCCTTATCTTATTGTCACCTTGTCATATTCACCTTTTACTGTTCCTTATAGAAAGTTTTTCTCCTATTCAGTACGTTTCCTCTATAACAATCATCTGTCTACTATGAATACGAAAAAAAATCATATATAACTTACATTTAAACACAATGACATGACACCGCTTTGCCACACGCCCTAACAGTCAAACCAGTATATTTTATTTAAAATTTATGACCAACATTTAATCTTCATATTGTATCAAACAAACACACATCCATTGAATGGAACCGGCATATCATATTTTTTTCCATTCTATTTATTTTTCCTTTCACTCCTCTCGTCTCTGATGTCATTGTCCTTTGCTTTTTTTTCACCGATTGTCATTATTATTCTTGTTAGTGTCGTAATTCAAACTGGTTGAAAACTATCTCCATTTTTCTCGTTGTTTGATATTGAAATAAAGTAACTATGGTTTCACATCATCATTAAAATAAAAACAAAATGCGTCGACATTCGTTTGTTTATTTGTGTTATTTTATTTGAAGGTTTTTTTTTGTTTCATCAGGTATTTATTGTAAGCTTTTCATATAGCGCTACAAAATTATTAAAGTAACAGATTTGAAGTTGTGAATCGAATATGCTAACATTTTCTTTCCCCTTTAAAATTCCTCTTGGTTTTGTTAAATAAATATCAATGTGAACGATTTTTAAAGTATTTTGTTCAACGGTTCGATACATTTCAATGATATGCTCATCATGATCATCATCATCCAGGATATTCCTAAAAATAACAGAAAATTTATACATTTTTTTTCGTATGCAATTGAAATGCAAATCTCCATACAATATTTATGGAAATAACTATCAGGAACACATGCTCTCTCCTTTCTATTTTTTTTTATGTATTTTATGAGATAATTTTTTTCGATTTTGTTTGAATCAGAATCATATTACCATACATTTTTTTATAGTTTTTATTTACGATTGGACAAAAATAGAATCAATATCGAGTTTTTCTATCTAAATATTTGTGAATAAATGGAGAAAGACACAATTCGACAGTTTGACCATTTGGAAAATTTTTAAATTTATTGTAATCGGGTTTGATCGGCTTTAAATGTTGCAATGAAGGATTTTGAATATATTTTTATTTCTGTTAAAGTTTTTTTTGTATCATGAGATCTCATTCCATTTTCTATAATTATTCACTCTTTATGAATCCAAATTCAAATTAATGAGAGAGTAAAATAAAAGACAAACATCAATTTATAGCCTGAAGTCATGCATCAATTACTCTTCCATTAATTTTTCATTCTCAATTTTTTTATCCAATTATAGAATTTTTCACTGAAAATGTGCAATGCAATCAGAATTTAATAGAAATTTTAATTATATTTACTTAAATTACACTGAAATGGTTAAAGAAATAATTAGTATGAATTTAAAAATGGAAGCGTCTGGTTAATTGTAATTCCATTACACACTTAAATTTAAATCTCTCTTAAATTTCATATTACATACAAAAATTCCCTGGAGTCAAACATAAATTGTACCATAAAACGACAACATTTTATATAACCATCAGTAGCTTCGATATAAATTTTTGATTGTACAGTTTAGAAGATTTCTTGACACAATGCCAATTTGATCAAATTATAAAATGGTAAATTGAACTCAATCGTTAAATCTATTAGTAGAGCAATTTTTTTTTGCAATGTCTGGCATTGTCTCAATTCTTTCAATTAAGGTTTTAACGAGATGTTTAATTTTTGTACAATTTGGTAAAAATGTGAACTTTTATTGAACTTTTATTCCATGGAAACGACTGGTTATTTTTAAATTTAAACTTATAATTAACATGGCGTTTTCATTAAACGTTTAATTTTCTTTTTGAATCAACATAAAATGTAAATTTAAATACTGAGGAAAAAGTGTTACAAGAAAGGCAATAAAAGAGAGAGTTGAGATGAAAAAAAATTGACAAAATAAATAAATTAGCATAAATCAAATTATATGCTTGTACTCACTTCATGTATTTATATAAAGATGTTTTTTTTTGTATTTTTTTATATTATTAACACGGTGACAAGATAAAGCCATAACCAGCATAAGAAAGGCTAAATAGCGTGAAACACAAAATCTTACATCTAATAAATGAAAATTTGAAGAATATCTAAGTGAAGGGAAGAAAAAAAACATATTTCCATTCTAAAAACACATTAAAATGTTAAAGAGGGAAAAAGCTATGAATTTTATTATCGTTTCATTGTTTTATGATTTAATTTCTCGTATTATGAGTTCTTCATTTTCTGAATATCAATTCTCGAGAGTTTGGTTAAATGTGGCTGATTGACAATTTAAGCCTTACTTTTTCTGCGAATTTCAATATAATTGGACTTCAAAATTTAATTAAAATGTCAAAATATTGCAAAATAAATCAAAAGTATCTTAATTTAATTAAATTTTATTGAGTAAATACTTTGCTACTTTCCTATACATTGCTAGGAGTCATGCAGTGCCAAAAATTATTCAAAAAAAAAACCACCTGAACGATTTTAATTCATAATTTTAAACACTAGAAAACAATTCTTCATTTTCATAAATTAGTTATGAAAAACTGATGATGATGATAATAAATTTTAATGACAAAATTTTATCTTATTTCAATGTTATTAAATAAATATCACATTTAATCACATCAAAGCTGAATAAAATTATGATGAATTTAATTATCTTTTTATTCCTCATTCATTTTTTTTTATTATTAAATATTTAAGTGAATAAAAAGTAATTTATTAAATAAAGGAGATGTGAATTAAAATGGAAAATCAAATTTTATGCCAGCCTTACATCTTTTGTGTAAAAGTACAAGAAGTGTTTAAATAATAAAATGTTAAAAAATATGGAAAAGAGCCAAGAGATTTTTAACGATTTTATGTAGATAAAATATGTTTAAAGGGAAAAATGTGTTAGTCGCAATTATTTGAATACGTGCTCAAATATCAAAAAGTTTTCAAAAGTCCTTTGAGTTTTCTTTGTAATTAAATTAGTATGAAATGAATATTCAATTGGAAATGGAATGATTATTTGGATATCGGATTAAATTTTAAATGTTTTTGATCTATAATTTTATTTCAAATATTAAAAGTGAGCAATGGGACGCGGTTTTGGGATGGACTCAATTTTTTCTTTAAAGTTGAGAGCAAAAATTATTAAATATGTATTTGAATCACACACTTTCTAGATTAATCACTGAAAAATACACTCAAAGTATATATCATTAATCGTCACCTTACATCATTTTTCCTTTCAAAATTAATGCTTTTACTCTTCCTCCCCATTTCATTTCATTTCATTTCATTTAATGCCTTTGAAACAAAAATATTTTAACTGTGAACCACACCTGTGTTGCTTCAACTTTAAAAGTATAAATACATTGGTGCGTGTATATTTTTGTATATTAGCAAATAACATAATAAATTCTCATAATTCTTCTTACTCGTCATCGTTTTATTAAAAGAGACACATTTTTTCCAAGTTAAATACTCTAAAAACGCAAATTAATGTAACGCGTGTGTGTGTCTGTGTTTTCATTTTTTTTTAATTTTTATTGTTATTTTTTCTTTGTTTTTATAAATTTTTTGAACACGCGTCTCTCGAAGATTAAAAGAAAAACATTTATAAAAATGATAATAAATGACTAAAATTTATCATAATATAAGGAAGTTTGATAAATTCTGAGAATTATTGAAAAGAAAAGCAAACGACTTCATTTAAAATGTAATTGAATGAAAATGTAAATAAAGTTAAAGTGGGAAATGTAAATGTTTGTTTGTTAATGATATTTTTTCTTAATATATTTCTTAGAATTAATTTCTTTTTGATAAAAACGTATTTAAATCTAAGAAAATATTGATAAAAATACAAAAGTGAAACGAATCAATGATCACAAGAAACAAAGTTTTTGAATCATTTTCATTGAAATTTCATTAAATTTTTATAAATGTAAGCCTTTAAGCTTTCTACGTATTGTAGATTACATAAATTCATCGGATAAGAATCATTGCTTTAAAATATTACATGAAATACAAGACAAAAAATTTTAAATTACTTTCCCTTAAAGGCAACACCTTGTAAAAAAGAAAAACACAACAAACAACAATAATCTTTAACATATTTGACACCATTTTTGTGTTGTGGGTTTTTTTCTCCTTTATTTTTATCATGCATGAAAATTATGAGGAAATATGTTAACATGACACCTTGACACAAATTTTTCTATTTATATCAATGAATGATAGAAAGAGAATTACAATAACAAACGTTCAGTTGCCTCAAGTCATTTTATCTTACTCTTTATTGTTTTTGTTGTTTATTTATATAAAAAGAACAATAAGAAATCAAAGACATGAAATAATTGTGAAGTGTGAGTCCATAGTGTCAGAAACCTCACATTCCTGATCTCTTTTGTCTCAGTATGCAACGAATTTCATACAAAATGGAATTAGACAAATTAAGAATTTTTATCTTGTTTCTATGGATTTCTGTAATTTTATTATATGAACATCACATAAAGAAAAAGAAGAAAAAATCCCAAGATTTTCAGTTTACAGGTGATGATAAAAATAATAATAATAAAAAAAATAGATTTCTTTTAAAAGATAAAAAAAAAATCATAAAACGCGTGGATGATAATTGGATTTCAACATTCATAGTGTTACATTGAATGACCGACGCGTTATGATGAGGAGCCTAGAATGTAATATATATTTCATATTTGATTGTAATAATGGTAAAAAAAATTGTATCATTTCTCCTCATACAATTATTTTCATAAAAGTTTATTCTATTTTTTTTTCACTTACATTTCTGTAAATGAACGATAGAAGAAAATATAAAAAAAATAAAATAATAATAGAGAATAAGACGAAACAGACCGAGTAAAATTATTCTAGACAAATAATATCGTTGCTGTACACCTGTCTAGAAACTTTTGACAGCCTTATTATGTTATATTTTCCATTACACCATTTTTTTGTTGTTGCTTTTTTCATTTCTCGATGAACGAGAAGAATTGTAACTGCTCTTGTTATTTTGCCAATATAATTCGTACATTATCCTTGTAGTTAACATCATATCGTTTACATAAGCAAAGGAGCCTTATAACTGTGCTCATACATTGAAAAGGTAAAACTTTTCTATGAGTTTGTTATGAAATGTAACACCTTATTATTCAACAACATTTATTTTATTATATTTTGGTGGTGGCAAGACCGTACAAAATTATAAAAAAAATATTGAAAAAAAAATGTAAAATAAAACAAAAGTTGTAACAATTATGGCATGCTCTAGACATTGTTTTACTAAATTTAACATAATGTTTTTTGAAAAAGTTATGATTTGATTTTATTTTATATTTTTATTCTGTCAATGTTTATTTTTACATGGAATGTGGCTTCTTTCAAATTATATGGATGAAATGTAAAGCGAGAAAAACGTTTTCGGTTAAAATGATTTTACATGAAAAGTTTATTGCATACATTTCGGTAAATTTATAAAGATAAAGAAGTTTTGTGAATAATCGAGGCAATACTTCAAGCTCCATTAATTTGAAATGCTTTCTTTCTTCTGCAAAAGTGATAAATATTTGATGCAATTTCTTGACGTGAAAAGATAAAAAAGGTCGATGCACGATGTAAGTACAAGAACTTTATTTGTTGAACATGTCAAACCATGTCAAGCTGTATTGAAATTTAATGATTTGTCGTTACACTTGAATTTAAAACGGAAATTGCAATGGAATTTGTTGAAAACGTTATTCAAATAATGAGCAAAATTATGCTGTTTATGATCACTAGCTCTTTCAGCACACACCTTACCATATTGACATCAAAAATGTTGCATTTTTTTCTCAAGCCATTTTTCTATCAAAGCAAGGTACATTTGTCTTATTTCTTCATAATTTTAATTCAGTTTCAACACAAGATAACTCACAACATTTCACAAAGTTCAGACACATTTCCATATAATTTCCTCTCGATTTAGTGCTCAAACACACATAACATCATGAAACAAAAACTTATGTTTGTTCATTATTTATCTCATTTTTTTTATAAAAAAGAACTTGTTTACGTATTTCCATGTCATGAAGAAATGATGTCACAATAAAAAATAAAACCATATTAAAAAAGTGTACCGGAAAAAATAAGGTTTTTCTCCTTCACACAAAAAGCTTCCGTTTTCATTGTACTTGGATATCTGGGAAGTGAGTAAAATATTAAGTGACGTTTATTAGATTAAACTTAAATAACACTATTATCACATTTTTCACTCGGAGAAATGAGATTATGACATAAAAGCATAAAAGTAAAAAAACGCTTGTTGCTTATTAAGTTGAATATAACAAAAATATAAAAAAATTATGCTAATAAAGATCACACATGAATGTTTTTTCCAGGAATTTATGTAAAATTATTTTTTTTTTTTTTGGAATAAAATAAAGTTCAAACACGATAAGTAATCATTAATCCATCACATAAGTCCATTTCATATTAAATGCGTTAAATCTGAGCAATGAAAACCGAGAATCATACGAAAACGATTCAAAATCTCATTTTATCATAAAATAAAAATGTGCTTAAATTTAAATGCGAATAAAAAAAAAACTTTTATTTTAAATCCATAGAAGAGTAAATAATAAAGTTAAAACTTATATGGTTTGTTCATTTTTTTATATGAAATTTTCACTTTACACAAAAACTGCCTCAGTTTTTTTCACATGAAACGGTTAAAGTGTGTGTGTGTGTGTTTATATCCCTCACATTTTTTAAACATGTGTTAGCTACAATAAAAGTGATGAAAGAACAAAATGTGAGACAATGATAATATTCAACAACAAAAAAAAATTAAATGAAAAAGTGAGAAATGGCTTTAAATGAGAAAAAAAAACTTTTTCATGTCATATTACATTAACATTTTGACAAAATCTCATCATTATACATTTGTCGTTGTCACAGTAATCATATTAACATGAACTTTTAAAAGCTTATTTATGTATTGAAAATGTGTGTGTGTTAAGTTTTTGTTGTATTTTTGTTTTCTTCTCGATTAACTTTCATTTTATTTTATTAAGCCGACTTACAAAAGTAATACAAGAAAATCATAAAAACAATAATATGACATTAAATAGGGTGACAAAAAATCTAGTTTTAGAGTCACTCTATTGAACAAAAATTCAATGGTTTTCATTTTAAATTAACTTGAATTCCTTAAATTACGTGCGATAAGAAGAAAAAGTAATTTAAAATGTTTTAAGGCTCAAAATCGGTAGTTTCCTTTCAATAAATTGATTTTATTTAAAAAAGTGTGTTAAGATGTGATGAAAATCTTAAAAGTATCGACATTTACCCTTTGCATACTTATTTTCACGTAATAAGCAAAATTGTATGGAAATTGAAAGACAATTTCAGTGATAAGCACTACATAAAAAAGTGATGTTTTTCTAAATAAGCTTATAAAGAGCACAAGAAAAAATGATGATATTGGTATTCTGATACATGTGATGTGAATGTGAAAGAAAAAACGACTTGAAAGGAAAAAGTGGTTGTAAGTAAAGAGATTACATCAAAAACTTTTGCTTTTTTGCTTTTCTTTTTTTTTCTTGATATGTGTGATTTTTTTTGGTATTTTAAGATTTGTCATGCTTTTTATCAATTGAAAATTAAAAAATGATGAAACGATGAAACGAAAACCCTTTCAGTTTATTCAACACTCCTGTCAATTTGGCCGTCTCTTGACAAGGCTTTTCAACTTCGGTTCATATAATTTACCAAGAAAACACGTCAAAAATGAAACAAAACTGCTACAAAAGCAAATTTTCCATCTATTATCCTTAAACTTTAACAAAACTAAAATTTTATCCCCCAATTTTCATCGTTTACATGCAAAAACGTGCTTTTATCCTTTCATTTAGCATTATTCTGCTCATATATCAGATATTTTACCCCTTTTTCAAATTGGACCATGAAATCAAGAGATTTATGGACTAAAGTAATTTCTTATCTTCTTTTGTTCGAGTTAAAAACTGGCATCATAAATTTCAAATATATTTTTCACAATCTTTCTTCATACAAAATTACATTTATTGAGGAATAGAAAGGATTTAAGAGTCTCGTGTAACATGTGACAAAGACAGCATTATCTTGAAATTGTGTGTTGTATTACGAAAAATTGTTGTAACAAAAATAAATTATATGAACAAATCTCGTACAAATTGTAAATTATTAAATTTGTTCCTTTAAATTTAATGTTCTCTTTTCCTTTTTTTTCTTTACAATTTATAGCAAATTGCAGTGTAGGAAATTTAACGTATACACATGGTGCTACCTTCAAGCCTGATTGTCGATCGCAGTGTGTGTGTCAGGTAAATTTTGATGATTTTTTTTTCAGTTTAATTAATGAAACTAAACCAAATTTTTTCTCATTAGAATGGACAACATGCTTGCACCTCATTGTGTCCCCATGAAAATTTACCGCCACCAACTGACACAGCTGCCTGTATATCACCACGTCTAGTTGAATTACCAGACCATTGTTGTCGTGTTTGGTTATGCGAACAACCAACTACAGATGGTAAGTTTTATTGTGAAATTTTATAGCTTAGAAGAAAATCATTTGCATAAAAGTGAGTGTCTTTCGGGTATAAACACTGAATTTGAAGTGAAAATGAAATTTTTGTGACAAAATATTGAATTTTCTTTGATACAATTATTTTAATTTCCATTACAATGCACGTGGTAAGCCATCAATTGAAAACACGATGAATAACATTTATTTTCAAAACCTCAATCTTATTTTCTATTGTTATTACAATATTGTCTGATGCACCTTTGTCATATCTTATTGTACAATTTTGAATGAGTTAGAGAAATAATCGACCTGAGTGGTAGGGCGTAGGTTGAAATTACATTACATACAAAAGTTGTTTTGAGATTATTATCATTTAAACGATATTCTAAAGACTTGTTTAGTTTATAAGCTCACGTTTGTTTGTGTGTGTGTGTACTTGAAAGACATCTAATGCAATATTTGCATACAGAATATGAAACTATTCAAATAAAGCTATTGTCTGAAAGAACCTGTATGCAAATTGATAGGAAAATGCCTAACTTAGAGTTACCAGATGAAATTTCATTAAAAATATCCTATTATCTCTTTGAAACTCAATGCTCAAAGCTTACGATACAATTTTTATTTCTATATTCATCTTAAATTTGATTATTTTTGATTTTTTCTTTATAAAAGACTTTCATTTCATTTTAAGTCAAGTCTGGCAACCCTAATTTCATATGAATAGACTTAGTTTTACTTTATAAACCACATAATACCCACATTAGATATGTTTTTCTCAAAACCCCATACATCCATCGATGTACTTAGAAAATTTAGTTTAACTAATAATATGTAGATAAAGTGAATGCATAGAGGAATAAAATAAAGTAAACAGAAGGATTTTCTGCAGACACACAAAAAAAATATTGTTTAAAATCGTCTCATCATAATCATCATCATCATTGTGCTATTGAGGCCATGTTTTTATTTTTGAGGTAAAATCTCAATCAACTTTGTTGATTTTTCTTTGAATGCCTTCAAGCTTTGTTGTGGTTTCCAGATTAAAACTTATTTGCAATAACCGCATAATAAAAAAATGTTTATGAGAGATAGAATATGGTTAGTTTTTGTGGTTAAGAAATGAATTTTGTTTTTAATTAAATGTTCTTATATTTTGATTTGAAAGTTTGAATCTTGTTTTACCTACTAGACGAATTTGAGGACCATTTAAAGAAATTCTTGCTTGATTTGAGTTGAATTATTCAATTTGATCATTAATGAACAGAAATTTCTTGATGAGTCTCTTGATAAATGGAAATTAATTCAATTAAAGAACAATCATAATAATAATTTGTCTTCAAATGTAACCTCAAATGGGTTTTTAATGTTTTGAGTTGAAACCCAAGTAATTTTACTTGTTGAATTTTTGAAAAGACACATCTTGTAAATTTTCCATTCAAAAAAAAAACATTTGTAAATCATAATTAATCCCTTAACTTATTCTTCTTTACTTCATTTAACCCATATTTTCTCGTAACAATAGAAAGTTTCAATTCCGAGCATTTCTAAAACAAATCCCTGTTCAATTATAATCTGAATAATATTCTTCTCTTCATTTACATTGTCACACAAATTTCCCTTGCATGATAATCTTAATCTATGGAATTAGAATTTATGTTCACATATGTTTTTCTTTTCACTTATATCATTCTTTTTATTTCATATTCTAGTCAATGCAACTTGTTATAACACATCAACAACAGAATGGTCTTCGTGTTCAGAACAATGTGGAATCGGTGTTTCAACACGAAATATCTTGTCGACGCCTGGTTGTCAGAAACAAAGTGATATACGATTATGTCA
Source organism: Culicoides sonorensis (assembly GCA_900002565.1). Lineage (NCBI taxonomy): Eukaryota > Metazoa > Arthropoda > Insecta > Diptera > Ceratopogonidae > Culicoides > Culicoides sonorensis. Next base: position 414,209 of record LN483448.1, on the reverse strand, counting down.
GAATCATCGATGTATTGACAATAAAAAGTTATTCGCTGCAGAAAGTAGTGCGATTATGAGTAGAAGCAGCAATAGTAATAGTAGGTCAAGTAGTACGAGTACGAATAAACGAGATTATTACTACAACAGTTATTATTTTAATAATGAAAATCTTTTAATACCAATGCATAGAATAAGGGTGAGTGAAACAATTTTTTTCATAAAGTAACATTTTTTTTATTATTTTCACTGATTGTTGTAATTTCTGTTGGTTGACCTTCACTGCCTTTTATTTGTTCTTGATCATTTTGATCACAGCGTTCGCAACTAGCAGGAACCTTTTCATCACAAAAAGTTCTCTTTAAAAACGCACCAGCATAAATTATTACACATATTAATGTGATAAAACCGGCAATACTAAACATAATTTTGCCCACAATAAAGGTCAAACTGTCATCGTCGTCATCATCATCATCATCATCGTCTCTAATATTTAAGATGTCGTTCAAATTTTTAAGTTCCATCTTGAACTTGCAAAATTAAGTTTAAATTGAGGAGTTTATCCAAAAATACTTGTTGTTTTGTCTTTAATTGAATTTCAACTAATAGATAATTTTATTTTTAAATGTTATTTTGCAATTGTCAGTTTTATCATCACGTGAAATGATAAATGAACTTACGCATTAATGTATCTTATCAAAAAGGAAATGAATTGTATCAAAGTTACAGTAAGGCAAAAAAATAAAACTGTTTTGATATTAAATTTAAAGAATCGAAGATATGATAAAAATACACAAGATTAATTTATGTATCTAATTTTTCTTTATTTTCATTTATTATTATTATTTCTGTTGATTTGGATGTCGTCTGAGGGTCCTTGGTGTCAACAGTTTCTTCTTCTTCAATTTCATTCTTGACGGATTCCGGTTCTGAGCAAAATGTGTAAATTAGAGAGCCCACAGCAAAGCATGCTAGCAGGAATGCAATCGAAAATCCAGAAACAATCAAACCATATTTGCTCAGATTCATCATAAAATCTGATCGAGATCCTGGTTCCATTTGAGTTGCAAATGTGTTGTCCAAATGGTTTATTTCCATCTCACAATTAAGAACGAAGCGAATAAAAATCTAAAATCACAGAAATAAATGGAAATGTTTGAGTCAATTCTATTAACTGTCAACTGGTGTTAAATTGATCGTCGACTAAAAGATATTCTTGATTTTGATTTATTTTTTTTGCTAATCAATAATTTATCATTTGACATCATCTTATCAAATATCATGTTGGAGTTCCACATTTCTGACTTGCAAATTTTCTTTATCAAAATCCAGATAAAAAATTATCATTTATTTAATTAGTTGTGATTTGAGGTTCTCTCTCTGTTAACTCAAATGCTTCATTTTGCTCTCTATTCACTGATTCTTCTCTATTTTCATTTGATCGTTTTCTTATAAAATACAACATTCGTCCCGACATTCCAATCAAAATCAGAAGCAAAGTTATTCCGAATGCAATAAAAACCACAATTATCCAAAATTGTGGATCTTTTATGTCATATGAAAGAAAAATGGGATCCAATGGAAATGTCTCTTCCCAAAATTTGATTGTTTCATCTGGAAAATTACTTCTCAATTCTAATCGTTCATTTAAATCCATGTAGATGTGATGTGATTTATTAAATGTAGGCCATTTAGGAGGTGAACCAGGAAGTGGATTTCCCTGACGAGCGAAATTTAACCACATATTAGTGTATTGTAGGACTGTTGCAAATTCAGGATCTGATGGCTTATAACTGATGTTAAAACGTGGAAGTGGAAAAAAGAACTGTAAATCATCTCCATAAAAAACGTCATTTGATTGACTTTTAGACGTAGGTCCTCGATGAAATATTTTACTGTAACGTCCAACAAGACTATTTTGGTACACATAAACTGCTTTTTGGAACAATGTAAGAAGATCAACAAATCGATATACGCCAAATCTGATATGTGAATCTGAAAATAAGTTACGTATCGATTGATTTAAGTTATCTGTCTCCAAATATTTCCTGTAAATTTTGTCACTAATAACAGCTGATCGCTTTGTGTTTTTTTCATATAAAAAGCATATTGGACCAATTGTGCTGAAATTTGAACGAAAATCTTTTGTCATTGTTTGATTAGCTAAAATCTTGTCAGCTAAGAATGATGTTTCATTTTTTGTTATCCCAATTAAAAATGGCACATACGTTATTTTGCCTTGCCGATACCGATAAATTGGATCTTCGGGCATGAATCTCAATTGGCCGAAGTATCGTTCAATGACTGGAAACCAAGTTTTATATGGGTATGGTCCCCATTCTGTTAAATTTCGATAACCATTTGCAAGGATACGAAAATCAATTCGTTTTAGACATTTGACCATAGTTTCAATGTCATCAACAGTACAATTTACGTTTTTTGCTTGTTCTTTCACCAAATTCAGATTATGCTTTTGAAACTGATAGTGAGATAATGTTGAACCACTCATTACAATCATTCGTCCAAATGATCCACTGCTCAAAGGTGATACAAAATGGAGGGTGTTTGACATTGCACCAGATCCATGTCCCATTAATGTTGAAGTGTATGGATTTCCACCAAAACTATTAATGTTATTTTGAAGCCAAATGAGAGCTAGAGATTGGTCTTTGAGTCCTATATTACCAGGTGCATGTCTCGTTCCTGTGCTTATAAATCCAAAAATGTTCAATCGATAATTGAGTGTAACAAGCACACAGTCATGATACATAAAATAATCTGGACCAACATCCCTTGCAGCTCCTTCATTGAACATTTCTCCGTTAACGAAGATAATTACATTCAAATTTCCTGATGAGACTTGTGGAGTAAAAATATTGAGAGTTAAACAATCTTCTGACATTTCTTCATATCCCAATTCATCGGATTGTGGACAAACTGGACCATAATTTGTTGCATTTAAAACACCATCCCATGTTCCAAGTGGCTCAGGAGGTTCAAACCTCAAATCATGAATTGGTGGTTTTGCATATGGAATTCCACGATAAGCAAAATATTGTTTTCCAGTTTCTGTTTCTTCAACAGTGCCTTGCACATATCCATTTGATGTGTATACTTGAGGTGAAAGTTCAATTGAACTGATGTAATAACATTTTGACAGGAATATTAAAATATGCAAAATAAACTGAAACATTATTAGATGTTTGTCAGTTGAGTGATATGTATCGACTAATCAATTTTAGTGATGATCAAATTCCTTAAGTTTGTTTTTTGTCAATTTTATCTACCAATCTAATCTCGATGATTTGTTATTTAGCTCATTTCATTATCAAAGTACTAATTATGATTTTAAATTTTATTTTCCAGAAAGGTCATGAATGCCGAAGCATTCAACGACTCGGACCATCACGATTGCGTCTTGGTCCATGTGTCTCACGAAAACTGTTTCGACCTAAAATTTGTGGTCGATGTCAACACATTGATAGATGTTGTGTGCCTTCTGTGTCCACCACAGTACTTGTAAGTATTGACTTAAAATAAATTTGAATACATTTCAATAAAATATCATTTTTTTGAAATTTTTAGGTAGAATTACTTTGTCCGTTAAATTCGGGTGATCCATTTGAATTTATTGAAACGGGCTACGATCTATGGGACAACAATTCAATTGACCCAATTGACCAAGAAATGTTACAATCAAGGCAGATTCACATAGAAAATAAGTTTATTGCTGTACAGTGGGTACTAAAATGTGAATGTAATGTCACGGTAAGTTAAATTTAAGCATTGTATAATCTAATCTTTTGTCTTCAACGATAACATTCAGTGAATGAAATGAACTTTAATTTAAGACAAAAAAAAACATGATTGATGACTTTAATTGCGAATCTTCGATAACAAACTTGAAATGAAATGTTAAAAATTGAATATTTTCTTTTTAATTTGGTCTTCAAATCCTATAGTAAAGTTGTAAAAAGTGAGAAAATAAGAATAATAAGGGAATTACGAGTAAAATCTGGTGATTACAACGCATATTTTTACTACTATACATCTAGTTACACTTCCTTCGTTCGTCCTTATTTTTTTGAGTTTTTTTATTTTCAGAAAATAATTCTAGACCATTTTTCATGGTTTAAGAAAATGAGTGTGAAGTTTTTGCTTGTCACCTTCAATTTAAGGACATACACCATTATTTTAAATTTCACCACTGAAAAACTAAAGTCACTGGAATGTTAAATGTAAACTTTACACTCAAATTTCAAGTACATTCATTGACCGAGTTTACTACAAAATATTGTATAACAAAAGACTCGAAGCTAATAAAAAAACTAATCATAAAACCGACGAGATTCCTTACATATTTTGCATATTATTATTATTTTTTTCATCCCATACTTGAAATACCGCGACGTCGTGTTTTTCTTCTATTTGTTATTACATTTATTATTATAAAAAAAAAATTCCTTTCATAACTCAAAAAAATGTATTTCTATTAAAAACAGATTTTTATACATTCCCTTTTCCCTAACAGTAACAACAACAACAAATAAAAGTGAATGAATGAATAGAATTACTCCAAAAAAAAATATTCACATATTTCTTATATAAAAGCTCGAACCCTCACAGAATAATAAAAAAAAATTGAACTGTCAATTTAATACATCATTCATCATAATATTACATTATATTTTTACTTGAATTACCCTGAGCAGGAAAGTATTGTATCGGTTTTTTTGCATACTTACATTTACCATCAATGGCTATGAAATTCATCGAAAAATAAAAATTTGAAATGGAATTTTTTTCTCGTACATTGATTTTCATTTATATATATTTCATAGCTAACACAACAAAAAAAAAGAATCATAGTGTTGAAAAATGAATTTGATTTTGAGTTGAAGTCTGATTACGAATATAAAAGTCAGTTTGAGTGAAAAAAGCTGTCTATAGACATGAATTGATTTTATTTTTTTTTTCTTTCAAAAGGCAATGAAAAAAAAATTGATGGCTCGTGATTTTTATGACATTTATTAGCGTGATTATTCACGATTTGAAAGGTTTACAAAAAAAAAATAAATGAAAAAAAAAGTTTTTGACATGAAAGTGATAAATATTTAGTATGTTTAGGTAATTTATCATCAAAATCCGATAAAATAAGGACCATGATGAGAATTAATGGTTAATTTAACGCATATTTGATGTGGATTCGACTAAAATTAACACATCAATGAATTTCTGATAATCCTTTCATAATATTTAATGACATCATGTCAATTTATGATTATGATTAACTTTAAAAAAATATGTAAAATAAAATAAATTCAAATTTTTTTATACCGAAGTAGCACCACAAAACTGCAACCAGACGATAATAAGACTAATAATGATGATGATGAGCGCGAGCGTGACAAGGATGCATTTTATTCCCATAACGTGGATTTTTCTTATTTTACATTTCCTTTAAACATTTAGTGAATTTTTTTTTCCAAACGATATTGGATTGAGAACAAATTGGCATCTCGCCAAAAACGTGATAAAATTATTTTTCTCGTTCTTTTTTGATGATAGAAAAATTTACAAAAAAAAATTAAAGAGAGGAAAAAACTTCAAAGGAAATGCAGTTAAAGTTAAGTAAATTTTGATGATAATGTGCATTTTGTGGCCTTGAATTAATTTTTAAAGCTTTTATGGTGGTTACTCGATGGTTACTCCTTACTTGAATATTAAAATATGCCAAAATGCGCTTAAAATCATTTTAAAATAAACCATTTTGTTCCATTTTAAATTTAATTCAAGTAGTAACTTGGCATCTGTTGTCTAAACGGATGACATTCAATTAAATGAAAGAATAGTTGTAAGAGTAGGGAAGTCAGGTTTTTCCTCACTATTATATTTTAATATATGTACTTGAAATTCTGAAAATATAATGTTTTCTACATTCAAAAAATATATTTTCATTAAATTCCGTGGCTCCTCCATGGAGCACGATCTCGTTGAATTTTTATCCTTTTTGTCTGAAAGTTGACATGAATTATGATATCTTACCGAACATACCTTGTCTTAGGTGTCAAAAAAAATGTAAACAATAACAAAAACAAATTCAACAAAAAATCTTTAAAAATTCAACAAAGTAGTAAAATTTTAACAATAAAATAACAAAAACTATACAATAAAATTAAATTAAATTCAACAAAATGTTTTTAAATATGCCAACAGTGGCCGATACGGTCCTAAAAGTGTTCGAATTAAAAAAAAATAAAAATATTAACGATGCAGAAGTTTTAGTAAGTGATAAAATAAAACAAAATTAATAACAAAAAAAATTAAAAAATAAATTTAAAATTATTAAACAGGTTGCAAAAGAATTGATGAAGATTATAAAAAAAGAAAACCCTAACATTAAAAAGATTGACTACGCAAATGTTTTAAAAAAGCTGAAAGGCAAAGTAGCAAATTATAAAAGAGAAGCTAAAAAAAGCAGAAATCGAAATCATGTTATGGTCTTCCTTGGAAAAAACCAAATACCCTTTTATCAGGTGAGTAAAATGTTCAAACTCTAATACAACCTCTTTAAGTGCACTTTTCTTCATTTTTTGATGTTTTTCTTCATCATTTAAGTGCACATATTATGCATATGGGGTTAATTTTTTTTGCTGTACATGATAACGTACATGATTATGTATGAAAAAGATCCCAGACATCATCTGGTTCAAAAAAAATCACTCACTTTGTTCTGCAAAATTGTTGCTCGTAGTATAAGCTACAATGTTTTCTTAGATCACCATTTAGGCTTTCATACAAAAATATTGAAAAATCATCTAAAAACTGTTCAAATTACGTAAAACATTTTCAGAATGGCAAATACATGAAAACAGATCATGTACAGCAAAAAATTAACCCCATAATCACAAACTGTCTTTTCTGTACTAGTGCACTTGGTAGATTTATGTGTACTTTTAATAGTTGTTTTTTTTTTCATTATTTAAATATTATTTTTTTTTTTTAATAAATAGGCTGACACCACCAACAATACTGAACCTGACAATTCTGAGGAAGAATCTGAATTAGTCGATGAGTTAGAATTCTCGAATCGTCAATTAGAATTCTGCAACAACTCCGAACTCCAAACAGCTCCAACACTCAACTATAGTGTTTTACGAAGCGGCCTGATAAGAGAAACTAAAAAACTTACCGAAAGTGGGACACAAACAGATGTGATAAACTTAGATGAAATTCTTACAAAAAAAAAAGACGGAAGTACGCAATATAAGTAAGTAATTAATTTTTTAACAAAAAGGGGTTCATTTTTTTCTCTGTATATGATTTTATACCCGATTTTAGAGAGTTGATTTAAAACGGTCATATTGAAATATTTACGCAATTTTAAAGTTTTTAATGTAATTATTTTCAAAAAACAATATATTTTTAGTCTGATTCAAATAAATCACTAATTTTGATTCGCAAAGTTGACGATAATTTAAGTTAAAAATGAAAAATACATGAAAAGTTTTTCATAAGTATGACAATTATAAGTTGAAAAAACTCATATCTAAAATCATATACACACAAAAAAAAATTAACTCTATATACATGGTGAACCTTTAACAACAATGAAAATAATTTTCCCTTTCTTTTTCATAACTTCAGTGAAATAGTCAAAACTACGATCTGCACAATAAGCAGTAAATGTTGCATCACATTAAATGAAGCTCGAAAGGCCTTTATGATTTCATCAAATATGTTTTTTAATCAAAATTATAGTGATGCTGACGTTCCAAGTGTTCCAACGCTTCGGAATTGGAAGTATTTAATGGCATTACGTAAGGCTAACGTGTCTCTTAATTTTCTTTCATTAAAAATATAAAAAAAAAAACAAAAAAAACTAATTGCGTTAGTTTTGTGTATTTAAAAGTATAGACGAAAGAAGGCTCTAATTATTTAATATAATTTTTTTAAAAATTAAGTTCATATATCGATTTTATAACGAATCGTTTAATTTGATTTTTAAAATATTCTTTATAACTTTCACACATCGACAAATTACGTTATTGCTATATTATTCTTAAGATTCGCGTACAATTATCTAAATGTTTGTTTATTTGAATTTTTAGTAAGAACAGGAAATCTTTTTTATCTTGTTAATGGTTGTACTTCAATTTCATATTGATAAAATGCTTGTTTACTTTTTAGAATACAATTATACTCTTTTGGCTTTAAATCCTAACTACAAATTTTAATTTTGATAAAATTTAATTCAGTAGCTTCAATTTTATTTGTAATATTATTTGTATAGAATCAGAACAAAATTCAGTGCACGATATTTTAATGAAAAGCGAAGAAGATGCAGTGTGCGCGCATTTCGATTTTACAAAGAGACAGCACATAAAAGGGGATTTCCCTTCTTTGCTATTAAATGTGAATAACGAAAAATTCCATCATATTCGTCCTTTAGTCTTAGGTAAATGTAATAACTGTTTTATGAATGAATATACAGTTAATTAAATCCTTACTATTTTCATTTATTATCTGAAATTGAATTTTCTCATAATGTCATGTTAACAAATCACTGTATGTTCATTCTTTTTAACCATAAATACAGCTATGTGGTGAAAAGATTTTATTACTATTTTTTGATAGTGCTGGAAATTGGTCATGCTAGTTTGAATTCACCTGATCTGACACATAATTAAAAAAAGAAAGAAAATGACATTTTAATTTCATTTTATCCTTTAAGGACATCAACACTTTATCAACACTCAAGTCAATTTATTTATACAATCATTTCATAAAAGATTTGCACTCGTTTCCATAATTTGGTACATATTGTTCAATAATTTTTTCACTTCAAAACACTTCACTTTAACTACACTTCAGCTTTTATTTTTCGTTTTTTGTCAATTGGAAAATTTAATGAAATCGATTTGAAATTGGAATTGGTTATGACACACATTTCTTGAAAACGATCAGTAATAAATCAATTTCAAAGTAGTGAGAGACTAGCAAATCTGTAAAATTAGTGGTCAATCAAAACCAATTTTTTCATGTGATTTGCGTCTAACGATTCTAACGATTTTCGTATTTTAACAGGATGTGAAGATAGTACGATTGGAGTATTTGAAGACCTCCATTCAAATTTAAATGTACAAAACAAGAACATACACGATTCGTGCAAGCTGTTCGATATTCACCAAATTGTGCAATTTTTGCCTAAGCTTGTTAAAAAAATTTTCTTATATCATGGTGCTACATCTGAGTTTGTTGGTGAAACGGAAGTCCAGCTCATGAAGGTGGTGTTAATGCAGTTGCATAGAAGCTTTACAACACAACTCTTGACATGTTCCGGTGATAAAACATGCAAATTATGGGAAATTAAGTCAAAACAATTCGTCCCGGAATTCTCAATATGATGATCATTGATGATCAACAAGTTTCATGTTTGTGTGAGAGTGATTACTTGCTCATATCGTACCTAGATGTCAACAACGCCATCAAACCCTTACGTATTATTAAGGGTCATAATATACCAATTACCGCATTAGCATTAAGTAACGATTACAGTACCATTTACACCGCTAGTCATGGTGGTACGGCTACCAATTAGAATTCAGGCAATGGAACCAACGATCGTTTTGCTGGAAATGGTCATGAAATCAAGTGATTGTTTTTACAAATTAATTAATTAATATTAATTTTAAATTAATATTATAGGTATATACTATACACTTATGGAGTCGATACAAAACTTAATGGTCAACCAAGGATTGATATCTTCAAAGTGCAAAATATACAGTGTCAAAGATATTTGTGTGTTGAAAGACAACAGAAATGTAACCTCGTTAGCCCTTAACCCTTTGAATCGAGTTATATTTCGGGTAATTTAAACGCTATAAATGTTGCTGTGGAAGGTGCTGATAGAATTGAAACACTAGGGAGCAATAACTAATTGTGCATAGTAACTAGACAGAAAATTTTTAGTCGCATCGGACTCAAATCGTAAAGCATCTATATAAAATCCCTTTGTACATTGTACAAGATAAGAATTTTTTTTACTTTAAAAAAAAATGAATCATAAATTTAAATTTTAACATTTTTTGCAGTCCACTCACAAAAGTGAATGAGTATTCCACAATGCAAGTGTAAATTGTGTGACATGGTCAGCAAATATACTCCTTATTGCAAGCGATTCCCTTGACACAACAATCATCGTATGGTCTGTTACAAATCCAAGAAAACGTACAATTATCAAAAACGCTCATCCACAATCACAAGTCCCTAAATTAGTTTGGCTTGACAACAAACACGTCATTTCAACCGGTCAGATTACAATATAAAAGTTGGGAAGCATTGAATCTCTCTTAAAGGACATCTCGGCTCACTTTCCAAATCTTCTTTAATCTGCCAAAGAAAAACTTTTTAAATAATTTTATTTTAATTGTAACTGAATCTAAGTTCCCAGTATATTGTTAATTTTTTTTTGGCGAGTCCGGTTTTAATCGCATTAAAATAATAACGACCCTGTGTGTGCCATCTCGTGGAACACAAAATAAAGCCATTTACTAACAAATTGCTTTCAGTCAAAAACAAAATATTCATGTATTACTTTCAATTAGCAATGAACAATAATATTTATATACGAACGTATTTGATACTAATTACCTATAATCATAAATATCAAACTGTTTTGCAAAGAATCATAATCATCATCGAAAATGGATGAGGAAAATGATGCAAATCAACCTTAAAAAATGGTTCGGCTGGTGAAAACAATCACGAAGAGGCTTTCGAAACCAATGAATTGAATTTAACTGAATGAGGTGAGTTTTATTTTTCAAAAATAAAAAAAATATTGACAAAAATATTGATGTGGAGTTTGTAAACATGAAAGTGCACCATCAACAATAAGTCGTAGTTCTTCTCTAGGCTCCTCAACCACAGCAAAATAATCAACCAGCAACAATTCAATAAAAAGAAAGTCTACACAAACAATGAATCAAATAACATTTATTATGATGAACGTACAGGGCGGTTTTATACAATCGCATTCATGGACAATTCAAGATGCATCGAGCGTACCTCAAGGACATCATATAGAATATGTTGGTCAAGAAACCATAATTATATAAGATGAGTCACAATATTCCCATATTTCACACCACAAGCAACAGCATCATGAACCAAAACGGCAAAAGTTCAAAAGCAAGTTGTTTCATCTCATCATCTTATCAATTCAAAACAAACCATTTATAATATCTTAAGGACCATCCCACAAGTTACAACATCAACGAGTGGTACTTTAAAAATAGCCACAACACTAAGCTTTGATCGACCAATTTAAGTTCACACTTGTTACCGATTCTCCGACATCGAAAAGATTTCAAAACAAATGGAAAGCAATGCAGATCAAATAAATGTTAGAATTCATTCTACTCTTGGAACAAAATTGCCTAACCTGATGTTTTGCAATAATTTTGTGACGCGAAACACATCAGCAGCAGCACATAGTATAAGAAAAATTATATTTATTAAAAAATCAATTTCAGTACTCATTGATTAATTTTGATGAAAGTTCAAAAAAAAAAATTCCTTCTCAAAGTGAATTTTAATAATTGTAAATTAAAATTTGATTGATGCAAATTTTTTAAAGGGAATCTTATTGATTAGTTTAAGTTTCACGTTTAAAAAATAAGAAATAAAAAGGTGTTCCAAATAAAAACTAATAAAATTTTTATTTTGAAGAGCTCATTATCCTATAAGAATTCTGTATTTCCATTATTGCCAGTTTTCTTTTAAATTATGAAGCATTTTTTTGGAATCTAAGAATTTATTCGGTTAATAAAGAATAAAAATACAAAAAACCTTAATACATGAAAGGAAAGATCTATGAATATCGAAATAATGATAAATATTAAAAAAAAAATAATTTTAACTGGTTATCAAATTTTAAATTTAAACCATATTACCATATAAAATTAAATAAGCAAGAATAAAGTCCACAGTTGGAAATAATAACGATTTAGTATATTATCAAGCTATCATATTATTATTGCATTGCCATCAAAAAGTTTTCCCGTTTTTCCGACTTGACCTGTTCATGTGTAATCATATATTTACCGTTCTATAGCTTGTGTGACCAATATTTACAGCTTTTCGCGACCATTAGTTAAACATCACGATCTTATTTCCGTTGTACTTGTTTAAACATATTATTTGGAGTTTTAGCATGCCTCTTTACAGTTGATGACATCCATTTCAAGCAAATATTATACATGAATCTGAATTATAATTTTAAAAAATAGCATGAAGATGAATTCATATTTATTCATTTTTCCATTCAAATTTAAAGTATGAACAATTTTATTTTATAAATAATGAGTGACATCTTACACCATAACATATATTTTATTTTAATTTATTTTATTTATGAAATTATTTTAATTAAAGTTTAAACATATGATTTCCAAATAAATAATATTGAATGTCATGGATAAATAGGAAAAGTGTTATTTGTCGCTCTAGAGAATCAAATTAGTTATTTAAATATGGCAGTTCAACTAGCATGATAAATTTCTGAAAATCATTTCAACCAAATTGTCATTTATTTTATTTCATTCATCGTTATAATATATTTGATTTCTTACTACCAGCGTCGGAAAATCGAAACCAAATCTCATTAATGATAGAAGAAACTTTACAAAGGTTGTCAATATTATCTGATGAGTCACCTGAAATCATATATAGCAAAATTGATGCATTTATGACGGATGCGGTAGCAAAAAACCACCACGTTGGTGAGTTGGTTTCAGCAAGTTTGCAAACAAAACATGTACCTCATCATCTTTTGTGTGGAGCGCATCCAATAGAAGTAATTATTAAACAATCACTTTCTTTTAACAAATTGAATTAAAAAAAATATTTTCGTTTTTTTTTTAAATTCTTATAAATCGATTATCGAAGTTACTTTATTTTTATTTAAAGTATGAATGAATTATTAAAAAACAAGGAAAAATTTCAGTTTCAATTTGTTTTAAATTAATTCCTTTACAATCTATCTAAAGTTAAGCTTTTAAATTTGATAACAGGGATTTGATAGAGGGATAATTGAAGTTATCCAAGAATTGGAAAATCAATTTAATTTAAAAGAAATATTAATCAGCCGTTACGCTTTTTTATCATCATTTTTACATAAAGGGTGCATAACTATACATGCTATAGAAGCTATTTCATCGTACATCACAAACACAGGTTTGACTCATTTTTTGAATGTATTTAATTTTTTAGTGCATTTCGTAAGAAAAAATGCACTATTACAGACGGTTTGTCCGCCGTCACTCTGTTTGTCAGTTTTTTTCATATGATTTAATTTTGAAGGGAAAAGTAGCTCTGCTTATGAAGCATTTCAATGCATATTAGAGAGGAAGCAAAAAACCACCAGAATTACAAAATTAAACCACAAAAGGTTTGGACACAATGGTATGATTGCTGCATGTATTTTAGAAAACTTAGAAGAAATTAGAGAGCTGTGCACATCAACGCTTAAATCTACAAACAAACTCTCTATAGCGGTAGACTTGTATATCCACAGCGATATTATAGTTTTTTTTATGCGAGCTATCGCTTTATTTACCGCCACTGTTTCATTGCCTTATTTGAACTTGGTGTCGAAGTGCAACCAGTTAGAGTTCTCAAAATATGTTCCACAGATATATCATGCGCTTCAATCTTTTGATAATAATATGTTAAAAGAATATTATGTTCAAATCTCAAATCTCAATGTGAATTATGAAAGCGAAGCTGAGAAGAAAGTCCAATCTCTTTTGTTTGGCAAATGTGCAGAAATTTTTTTACGGTATTCTTTGATTATGTCTTTGAATTGAAAAACAAATTAATTTTTAATTTTTTTATTTATTCAATATATTCAATACAACAATTGCAATCAAAGTCAAAAAGGATCAGAATATGGACTAATGGGAAATGATAATGCAAAAAAAAGGGCAACAGACGTATCATCTATCGAGAACGAGAATTTGTTAAAAAAACTCCCAGCGGATAATTTATCATGTGAACGAGATTTCTCTTTTTTTGATAGGCTAGCAAAAAAGGCCGCATTTGGTAGACATTTCAAGGGAATCGGTAATTATAAATTTGATTATTTTTTTAATTTTAAATTAAATAAGGTCGAAAAATTATAATCAAAACAGTTGAATGATAAAATTCTAAAGTATTCAATTTATAATGACATACAAATATCATTCTATACTTAAGATCAATAAAACCATCGATATCTCAATAATTTAATGAAAAAAATAAAAAAAATAAACAATTTCTACAACAAAAAATTAATTAACAAAATATTTAATACTAAACCATAAAACGGTTAATCTGACCGCGTGATACATTTAAATTTCCACTCATCATTTTAAACTAGTGAGTTCCACTAAACATCAATGTATTTGTATGTATTCATCAATGGTTTATTTCTTTCATTCAAAGATTACATTGTTAAGTTGTAATCTCAGTTTAAATTTCTCTCGTTAATCAAGGAACTCGCTAATTCCTCTCTTAATTTTAAATAATTGTGTGCTAGATTATTTAAACATATAAATTGTCACATGTAGCGAGCCGTTTGTTTAATAATGCGTGTTCATAATTTTTTGCATGAATTATAAGAGACGGATATACAAAAAAAATACATTTAATTTTAATTTTAGGTTTGAAAAATGATATGGTATTATATTCTAGTGATGTGACATATGTTACAAAAGATGTTAAATTAAAAGCAGCAAAATTAAAAGAAAGAGAAAAAAATTGGATAAAAACACAAGAGACAATTGGCCAACGAAATTTGGAAATTAAAGAAGAAAAAGGAGTTAAATTGATAGAAACAGCAGATATTTTGATGAAGAAGGTTAAGTCTTGGAATGGGCCTATAACATCGGTTACTGAACTTGAAATTCTTGTAAGAAATTTATTTATTTTCCCTTGACCAAACTATTTTTACATTCAAACTACTTCTACATTTTGTTTGAATTAAATTATGAAAAACATTGAATTGTTGAAAAAATTATTAATTTTATGAAATCATTAGATCTTTGAATTATTGATTAATTCATTAGGATATTTTACGAAATTTTTATGTTTAAAAAAATATTTCATTGAACTTTAAATTGAATGTTTTCAACGCCGTAACTTTATATTACTTATGGCTGTGTTAAAATAGAGCACAATTGTAATACATCAATCGAGAAAATCTTATTATTAAAAATTTAATGATTCATATGTCTTTATAATCTAATTTAAATCATTTCTATATTTATATTTCAGAAAGAAACATCTGAATCAGATAAAATTTTAAAATCTCGACTCAGAGACGAAATAAGATTGAAGAAATTTCTATGTCCAAAAGACTGTATTTTGAGACCCGACATCTACAAAGTAAATAAAATGTCAACTGATCAATTATTCACTAATTTTAAAAACTTAATCCATACAAATTCAGATGGTAAGTACAAGACATTTGTTATTTATTTTTTTACTTAATGCATCTCATTTTAGTACGTGACAGTTTCACGGATCTCCCAACAGAAGAAGATTTAGAGGTTGTTCTTAGTAATATAAACCCAGATTTCTTTAAAAAAGCGACCAAAACTAGGTTAATTGTTTACAAGGATGAAAAAAATGAAATGGCCATTGGTATGTGCCTCTCAGTCAACAAAGATTTACATTCAATAGATAAAATGGCAAAATTGAATGAATCATCAAATGTATGGTGTTATGTCAACCCCAGTAAAATATTACAAGTCCAAAATGAAAACACTTGTGGGATAAACATTCTTGGCCATTGGGACAATGGTTTATTTTTTTTTATAAATCAAACAGTTGCACAAGAATTTTTCGATGTTTTATTTAATTAAAAATAAAAAAATTTGTATTAAAAATATCATACAAATGCTCATTGAAATTTAATTAATTTTTATCGAAATAGTATTTTTTAAACTAATTAGCGTAGTTAATCCTAGCTAAGTAAATGGTCAGTTTCAATAATTCAAACATTTTTAGAGAAAAACAAATCACATACATTTGTTATAATTTCTTATGATTTAATATTTCCAAAATTATATTTGCTTATTTAAGAACTCGTTCAATTAAAAATTTTGTTATGAATCGTGTTAGTGGTGACTATTTTGAATCACAACTTTATAAAATATTTGTAACAGCTGACGAACATTTGACAATCTCGGAATTAGTAAATATGTTGGAAGTTGAATTAGATACAATTAAAATTGGAGTATCATTACTTTGTCGTCTTGGCTTTGCCCATAAAAAAAAAAAATTTAATATGAATCATTTGCATATCAGTTGAAGTAAAATTTTGAATGGGGAAAATGAAAGTAGGAATGAAATTAATGTGACAATTTTACATCCACCAAAAGAATTTTTTGAGAGAATCGACACCAGACACTTTAATACCCACACGTCCTACTGATTTGCCATATTTACAAGCTACTAGCACTTCACCAGCAATTACAGGTTCGTATTGTACAATACCTGGGAGGATTCAGCATATATTTTAACACCAACTCCTTTCGATGGCTCACCACTACCAAGATTGGGAAAGAATGTAAGATTTGTTTTTGACTCCACGCTGACTGTATTCCTAATGATGGGAAATTTATCGCCTGGACTTATAAGTCATGAAGTGACAATGTTTGAAGTCAGAAAACTCTATGATGACAGTATTGATCAATTTTTGATGGAATTGGATAAAATATCAGTGCTGGATGCTGAAGGAGGAGAAGTAGGAATCACCCATGCAGTTATACTCAGATCCACTTTGATTGCTCTGAGGAATATTTGGAGTATATCTGTTGAGACTCGAGTGTTTAGAAAATTTGGATGCCAAAACGTGAGATAAAATATTAGATAAAAAATACAAGTAAGTTCAGAAACTTCTATAAAATTTTGGATAATAATATTTTTTTTTTTCATATTATAGAGCACCGATTGCAATGACACCACTAACCAGTCACTTTGAACACGTTTTCACGATTCCTTTCTTTGGCCCATTTTATAAGTGTGTTGAAGACTTTTTCCATATATGGGCTAAATTATTTTACTACAATTTATCAGGATTTGGACTTCCAAGTTTGTTTTTAGCCAACGGCACAATCCTCAAATCATTGCCACGCATTTTTCTGGGATATGGCAAACTACTTGTTACCATGTCAAACAGATCCATATGTTTTAAATAGTGAGAATAATAATAACTTAAATGTATACTTAAAAAACGGCTGTTTATGGACAGTTTTAACGGCTATGGAATACGTGATCAGGCATTCCCATTTGATCGGAGTGATGAAGCACAAGTGAAATGGATGCCACACAATGCTGTTGTGCGATTATCACATCATGTTAATTTAGAAAATAGATGTGGATATTTAACATTTGTCGACACAAAAGTTGGATATTGGATGTGATGATTTTACATTGAATGTACGGCTGGAGCGTGTAAAACATAGAAAAATATCTGGCAGTGCCAAAGCAACAAATAAAAAAGTAAAAGGAATTGAAAATAAAAATCATGTACACTTCAACACTTTAATATATTTTTTTTCTATGTATTAACAATTATGATTATATTGTTTTTATTTTTTTTTAATTATTAAAGATTTTAAATAGAATGATGATAGTTTTACATGACATCTTTTATATCGTCAAATTAATAAACTTAAAATTGATAATATTGTTATATGTACAATAAAATTCAAATAATAAAAAAATGGTAATTTATTGTACATTCATTTTTTTGAGGACATGATTGACAATCAGAGCAAAAATCAGGAACAAAATAAATAAAATTACATTTGTTGTTAGTGAATGCCATCCTGATTGAATTGTTGTACCATTTACGAATTCTTCGGTATTATTTTCATTTAATGATCCATATTCTATTATTGTTGTTTTCTTTCGCTTTTGGAGTCGTTGTTAATTTCTTCCACAATTTCAGGAAAGAGGTCCACAAATATTTCGTTTTTTTAATTGAATTCTAGAGAGTTATCTGCATATCGACGCTTTTCAGCAGTCGTACTTTCACATGATCCTAGTGTTGGTGTTGTTTCAAGCATAAAACTTAAAAAAAAAAATTGTACTAATCGACCATGCTGGATTCCAAATATCTGGATGAAAATCAGATATACTTAGACACAATCTCTTATGTTTTTTCAATCGTCCATTAGGTGTGTACATATAAATATTTGGTGGTTTAAATGGAAAATCTTTTGAGAAAAGAAGACAGCCATGATAATAACCGCCTGCATAAAGTGAATCTTCTGGTCCGCGAATACAATAATACCACTCAAGTATATTCGACGGCAAAGGTTCAGCACTTATATATGGAACTGGATCCTTTTCAGCCTTATATAATGTTGTTTTAATCGGCTATTTGATGTAGATGACTTTTGATTCGTCATTTGAATTTAAATCAGCATTTGAAATTTTCGTGTAAATTAAAAAAAATTAGAAAGATTTAGTTTTCTTTCTTGAATATACGAACACAATTTGTTTTGAAAAATTATATTTATTTTGACTGTTTTCAGATGTGGAACCTTAAATATCGATGAAATTCATAAAATCTACTGAATAGACAAAATCAAGTACAAAAACAAAAATCTTAAATTTGACCAAAATAAACATTGTTTAATTTTCATTGCGCTTAGAAATAAGCAAATTAAATATTTAATTTAATTTTAATTATTTAAATTTAATTTTAATTATTTAAATTTAATTTTTTACCGTAATGGAAATTAAACAATTTTTAGTTTGGTAAAATCTAAGATTTTTGTTTTTGTCCTTGTTTTTGTTTACATTTTTTTGACATCTAAGACAAGGTGTGTTCGATAAGATAGCATTGTTCAACTCAACTTTCAGATAAAAAAAGGCAAGGACTAAATGAGGTCGTGCTCCTTGGAGGAGCCACAGAATTAAATAAAAATATTATTTTTGAATTCAGAAAAGATTTTACGATCGGAATTTCAAGTACATGTACAAAAACATAACATAAGGTTTGATTTGTTCTAAAACTTGACTAGCCTAGTAAGAGGAAATTAAGAGGAAATTTTGTAATTACACAAGAAATTAAGAGATCATTTGAAGTCCTTGTGAAATTTAATTTTGTCAGAATATTTTGAAATCATTGAGCATTGAAATTTGGGAGCTCAGCCCTTCAACATATGGCATGAATTGACAAATCAACATAAAATCTAAAATCATAAAAGGAAAAACTTAAAATTAAAAATTAATCGATTAGAAAGTTTGCAATTAAAATGATTTCCATTGAAAACTATCAACAGTAAATAACATAATTTGCCTATCACTGTAACAAAAACACTTTTCCCATTCACTTTTCAAATAGTAATCTGAAATAAATTGCAAAAGTACATCATCGCAAGGAGAAAGATAAGAGAATTTTAATTGTAAATGTAAAAGTTTTCCATTAACTGAAAACTATTTTTCATTTTGTTCTCAATTTAATGCTTTTAAACGATTACGTCTCAAGAGAATAATTAAAGGCAATCAATCTTTTCATTTCATGTTACACTGTTTTTTTTTTTATTTTTGTTTCAAAATAAATCCAAACAGATTGTGAAATACATATTTTAAATTAAAATTTAACTTTAATTACTTTTCTTTTTCATTTAGGGTCAGAATTGCACGGCCGATCCAGCTGCTAGTCGTTTCAAATGGGAGAATCAAGATATCGAAAGCAACATTTATCCCGACATAGATGAGCAAACAGGAACAATTCTAGCAAATAATAATAACAATAATTTATCACCAGAAATTTCATCAAATTCAAATGAGGAAAATATCGAAAGTGAATTATTGAAACGTGTTCATCGAACATAACATAAGAGTATAATTAAGCGTAATCAAGTTGAAGAAATTAATAGGAGATAATTTTCATTTAGTCTTAGGAAAAAATAAAATAAATGAAGAAAAAATAATATCATTAAACTAATAATAAAATAGGATCAAAAGTAGAATTTATAACAAAATTTTATGTTAAATTCCAAAGAAAATGCACCATCTCACAGTAAATTTCTGTAAATTTGCATCATGATCTCACACTGTATCAAGTTTTTTTTTGAATTTTATTGTAAATTGAGCATTTAAGGCACTTTTCAGTACACTGATAGCTGAATAATTTACGTTGTAAGTCCTAAATTAACGCTCTGGTTATAAACTTTCAATGTTTCCCAGATTTATGATCATTTTGTTATCTCATGGCCTTTAAAAAAATATGAAATATCAATAATTTAAAAAAAAACATTAAAACATATTCAAAAAGAAAATAATAAGGGGAAAAATATCACAATTAATAAAATAAAATACAATTATATCGGAAAATTTAGACATATGATACAATTAATATCAAATAACTTTTAAGACATTAATCATAAAATACTTATAAGAACTTAACTATAGTAAAAATTAAAATAAGACTTAAAATTGTAAAAAATACTGAAAATGGAAGGAAAAAAATTCATGTAAAAGAAAAACAAGATTTTATGGAAATAATGAACAGAACCAATAAGTTTGAGAATAAAAATAAAATAAAATGATTATTAAAAAAATACATTGTTTTGAATTTCATTCAAGGTTCAATGAACATTTTGACTCAATTTCTCTTATAAAAACAGTAAATAATGAACTCAACACAAAAACAGACATAACTCAATTGAAAACTAACTAACATTAGAACGATGTGTATTTAACTGGATGGTTGAAGACAATTAACATCACCCAAAAACATGTGTGAAATTAGTTGTATTTTATTTGTTTTACATGTCACACAGACAAAATAGGCATATTTTAAATGGGTAAGGCCTTAAATGATGATAGCAAAAATAAATAGTGATGATACTTTATTGAGATTAAACTAATTAAGCGTTTGAAGTGGTATCTCTGTGAATTGTATGAAATTCAATTTAAATTTCTATTTTGATAGTAATTTTGAACAGTTAAATTGAGGATTTTAACTGGAAATGCAAATAAGATGATGAAATACGAGGAAAATTTACTAAATTTGAACATCACTAGGAAAATTATGTACATAAATTTTCAAAATGTTCCCTTTAATCTTCATACTGCAATAATTTCTCGAATATTGATTGAATTTTATCATCTGATAAGTTCGCAGACAGAAGCATTTTCATAAATATATAATTTTTTTTTATCACATATTCATTTTCACTTGAACGATCAAATAATAATAGTTATTTTCCAGTTTAATACCGTCATCGATTACATTTATATATTTTTTTTATATGTTTTATCGTATCATAGTTTTCATATTCAAGTGCATTATTTGCGTTCACTGTAAAATGAAAACGCCTGGTACTGTACACGAGTTACCACAATATTCATTTTTCGTCAGGTATCGTCTTGAAATACCAAACATGGAATCGTCTCGTTATGAACCTCGCTTACAAATGAATCAACCAAGTTCTATGTCGTTTTTTCATCTTTCAGTGTGTTAAACTGAAAATAGGCATTATATTTCTAGTAGGATTTGTTTCATCATCATCAGTAGCTATTAAATTTGGAGTAGCATCATCAATAAACAATATCATGGATGACAAAATTCAGTCTCGTTCAAAACTGTACATGCAATTATTTACTTGTGATAATAAAGTGAAGCAGTGCCGGAATTCTCATATTTATTTGCATAAAGGACGATTCAAAATTTATGTTCAAAGCACTTAATGAACTTTGAATCAAAATATATTGAAAAATTTTCCCGATTCGGCCTCTGAAATATAATTTTAACTTTTTGCTATTATTTTCGTCATATTATTGTTATTGCATGAGTATGAAATTTGCATCATAAAATATTAACATAAAGTCGTATAATGAGCATGAGTGCATCTGCTTTCATCTCGTTTTAAAATGAACCCATAATAGTGAGAATGAATATGGATTTCAAGTTAAAAACTGTAACATCACACCTTTTTCGATAATTTGTGAATAATTTGTTTGATTTCTGTGATATTTGAAGTGTAAAATTATACAAAGATTGTTTATTGACCGAAATATTGGTGTTGTATGTATGTTGTCAATTAACTCATAAAATATTTAGAAATTCATGGAAATTTACTGATACGAATGAAATTTGAGAAACTGATACTAAAATTTGTTGATTGACTTACACTACATGTTTCAATACTAAAATGAAATATTTTTTATTAGTATTTTGCTCATATAAAATCCATTCAATGCATAAAACGAGTTAAAAGTTCATAAAGGCACATTAAAAATGCAATAAAACTTAAAACAATTGGAAATGCAAAAGGAAAAATTCACATAATTTTCCACTATTTTTTTATTTATTTTAAAGAATGATAAGCTTTTATTATTTCATTTATCAAATAAAAACCCCATAAAAAGTGACCACCTTTGTTCTACTTTCTCTGAAGTTTGTATGAAATTCATTGTGAACTAACACACGGAACAACATAACAAAGTTTGTGATAAAAAAAAAATCTAAATGTGTAGTTTTAAGTCTTTTTCCACGCTTTTTCCTAACCATTTATGATGTAACGATCTGCAATAATAACAGAGGAAAACGTTTAAAATATCAAGAATACAATAAAAAAACACACACACACACACAATGGTCAACTTTTCCTGTTACTGATTAGTTTAAATTCCAACTGTATTTATGGTGAATTTAATTTTTTTTTCATTTGTATCCAGGTAAATTACCATTAAAAAGTACTTGCACGTAAATGCTTTTTGTGGATTAAAATCACATTTCAAACAATTTAGAATCTGTAAAACTAAAAAGCAAATAAAGTAAACAAACAAACAGTGAAATCAAATGAATTTCTACTGCAAAAGAAGTTAAAAGCAAATTTAAACGTTAACGACAATGAGAGATTAGACGATTACAGAAAACAGAGATACGTGATTGTTGAATTTTTGCATTACCTTCGTTTAAGTTTGTTAAGTTTTGTTTTTTTATTTGAAGTATTTCTTTTAATTGGAAAAAAATTGACACAATTTCCTGGATTTTGTTTAAATTTTTGATAGAATTTGACAGAAATATTCAAATTTAATACAAAAAATTGATAAGAATATGAAATGATAAGGGCAAAACCGAATTGTAATTCACGTGCCAGTAAAAACACCCACTTTCTTATCTCATTGTCACACAAATCATTCTTTCATTTCATTTCATAACATGCATTTAATAATCAAAATCCCATTAATCAACTCTCATTTCACATTTGAATTAAGTCTGTTTTATATTTAAAGGGGCCTGGTGGTTAAAGTTTTAAATATTTGAATTGAAATTAAATATACAGAAATGTGAGGGTCAAACTGAGTACAAATGAGTGATTCGATTGTGATGTTCTCAAATTTAGGTACAATTTTGAAATTCTTTTCTTGAATATAGTCTCAGCTCAATAATTAACGATTCAGAGTCCAGCTTCAATGACATTCAATTGAGCACATCACTCGTTAGATCCAATTTGGAGCAAAATTCGAGCACCTTACGTCAAAAATACTTTCAATTTTTTAATTTTACCATTGTTATTGTTATTATTTTGTTTTTTTTTTCATTTCATTCATTTGAGATAATCAACAAAAAAAAATATTATCACTCTATTTATATAAATTGAAAGTTGTAGAAAAATTTTATTATTTGATTTAGTCGCTCATGAGAGTTTCAACCATTTATACGACAAATTTCTTCTATTTTCAATATTTAAACTTGAGACTAATATTTGGTAAAGCAACAAATTAAATTCATCAGGTAAAATAAAAATAATGAAATTTTATCCAGTACTTTTTTTTAATTAAATACTTCCAATTTAAATGTAATCTGGTGTTTACTGTGTAAAATTTCCAGTTGATTTCTATTTTAATTTAATGGTTTCTGTCATTGTGAATTTGTTCGATCAGTCGTAGACCGATAAAATAAACACTTTGTATCTCTCATTCTTGGTCATGGTTGCAAAAAAAAATTGTATCTTGTAAAATTTTCTATTTTATTTTCATTTTCACATGGATCAGCATTTTATCCTCGATTTAATTGATTTAATTTTACATTTTTTTGCTGCTAAAACTTGGAACAAAATGTGAAACAAAGATACAAATAATGGAATTACAACAAAAAAAAGATGCATGAAGAGAAATGTAAATAAAAGTGGTTTTAATCAATAAATTCTCGTTCACTTCTCATTTTTATTCACATTCACATAACAATTCACAATTGAGAGTCTTCTTGTAGGATTTTATTGTGTTTCAATGATTTCTCTTTGTGTGTGTGTGTGTTCAATCAAATAGTTAGTGGTATATAATGCAATTGTATGATCAATTTAAAGTATTTTTTCCTCGAATAGTGCATCAGTTTGGGTTTGTGATGAAATTTTGTGAATACAATCTAGAAGAAGTTTGAATTTTCATGAAATCCAATTCAATTTAAGGTTATTCCACGTTAAATGTGATTTAAATTTTTTAAAATAGACAATAAAAACTTATATCTTATAGATACATAATTTCAGAGAAAAAGAACGCTTTTTAGTTCACAAAATCTTAGTCATGTTGAGAAAAATCTCTAAAATGCACTTACACATACAATTGAATGTAATATTCACCATTTTATCGGTCGGAAAAACAACATTTCAGACATAATTGTGGAATTAATGAATAAATTGATGAGTTTTAGTTTTTTTCCTGTTTTGTATTCTTTTCCAATCAACAATTTTGTGGCATAGACAGGTAAACAATAGAAAAAAAGAGAAAAATAACCGCATTGTTATTGATGCAATTCATTTATCTAGTAGAATATGTGTTTTTTTTATTGTATTTCAATAGGAAGAGAAAAACAATTATTTTGAAACGTTGTTGCCTGAACTTTAAAAGGAGAAGCTTGGATTATCAAGTTTTAATTTGCAAATTATTTATGTTTATTGAAATTCACTTGCGATAATTTTTCTTCTTCTAATACATTTTTAATATACTTATTCCATTCCCTTTCCCACTTTTTCATTGCTGCGGAAGTCTCTAATTCATTCATCGCGCTATATTTAAGTGAATTCATAGCCAATTTCTTCAAAAATCTTACATTCGCATTAGCACTTGCGATTCCCATGAAAGCAAGAAAAAAATCATGACTCAATGGTGTTGCTTGCCACAAAGATGGGTCATCAGATGAAACTACAACTGGAAAATTTTGATCTGAAAATAAAATGGAAGCTGGATGATTTCTGTGATCCGCAACAAGTTTGAGCACTTGATTTGAAACAGGGCAAATTTCAATTGCAATATCACGTCTTTTGATTTCCTCAAGGACTTTTGGATGTTTCACTGATGCAAATCCATGACCGATTCGTTTGGTGCCTAGTAGAATTGCGTCAACTAAATTTTCGTCCACATCCAAGCCATTCCAATTTGTTTCACCTGCATGAAAGAAAAAGTTTGTATCATTAGGAAACTTTTCCAATTCTTGTATGAAGTTTTTTAATGGGAAATTTGTTTCTTCAGGTCCGACCAAATCAAATCCAGCAATGAAATTTGGGAATTTTGTCTTTAACTGGGTGTACGTTTCACGATAATCAGCAATTCCAGATGCGGTTACAAATCTCAGAGGGGCGTATATAAATTTTGCACCGATAAAACTCGGATGATTAAGTAAAAAGTCTTGTAAAACTTCCGTATATGCCTTAACAATTTGAATTTTAGTGTTAAAGGTTCCATCTAGTTCATACACTGGAGGTAACAGTCCACGAAATTCAAGATACTGAACACCATCATCCAAAAACTCTTGTAGTGTTTGTTTAAAGTACTCTTTCCATACTTTCTTGTATCCAACGAGACCTTCAATTGCACCAAATTTAGATAAAAACTTGTTCCAAACTTCTTTTATATTGCGATATTCAATTTCAGGTGTTTTCGTGTAAAGAGTTAGAGCTTTTCTGACTTTAACTTTAAAATCTTCATTATTTCTTACATTTTTTACCTCAATCCAATCCGAGCCAGTACATGGTTGTTTTATATTTGATTTTGTCTTGGAGAACCAAAATTTAATTTCATTTTCTTTCTCACACATCCACAAATTATCATATTTAATAAATTCCATCAATTTATCAGTGCTCAGTAATGCAGTATCATGGGCATGCAAAACCGCTCCTTTTGGCATTTTTCTTATCAATTTAAACACTTTTGAGTCTTTAATTTGATCCAAAGCATGGAAAAAGTGTATTGCACCACTATAATTTCCAGGAAGTTTAAAGCCTGCATGAGTTTCTTTATCTTTGGCTGCCATTAAAATGGCATCAAATTTCCTCTCGTCATCTGTAAGGATGAGATCATTCCCTAAATACATGTGATCCTCGGAAGCGATGAATTCCCTTCTAGCTTTCTCAAAGTTTTCTAAATTGATTCGGTTATTATTTGCATTTTCCGATGAAGGAAATGAATTGATTGGAATAAAAATTGAATGAAAAATTATTATTTTAAAAAGAATGTGATGAGAATTTAGTTTAAAAGACATTTTACGATGATGGCTGATAAAGGTGTGAGGTAATATTCAAAGTTTACTGTTTCCTATAACTTTTTAAGAATATTGTGCATGTCTGAATGATTGATTGACTATGTTTTAATAGATATTGAATGGAAAATTATAAAAATTGCTTGATCCATTTGTGAAGTGTGTTTTAATAATTTTTTTTTTTTAATGTAATCGATTATTTTAACAAGATTTCGATCTTAATTTCAGATGAACAATGCTGATCATTCATGAAAAATATTACAGAATTATTGGAATTTTATTCATAGCAACACTTCTACCTCAAATAACACTTCAAAGTATCATCGATTCACGAACTTCATTGCTAGCAAAACGTCCCACTCCACTTGAATATGACATTCTGCGAAAAGAGTTCTTTGAGGAACAACAAAAGAATTATCTTGGTTCTGATATAACTTTATCTCCAATGGAAGAACGTGTCAATAAAATACTAATGAATTTAAAAAGTGCCGAACTTAAATATGGATTTGACAATCCAGGAAATTTCTCTGGGGCCGTTCACATTTTTGAATCATTTGAACGCATCAGTAAATCACAACTCTTTCAAATCATTTCAAAGATGCCTAAAGCTGGCATTTTACATGCTCATGACACTGCCATGTTGAGTACTGAAAAAATCATTGAATTTACGTATCGTGGAAATTTATGGTATTTAGGAGACTTGGATGATACTTTTAATCCTCCCAGATTTTTGTTTTCGCTGAGTAAACCAGAAAATGTTAATAACATGGAATGGTCCAGCATAGCAGATGCCCGATTAGCAATTGGTAATGATAGTATAGACAATAAATTAGCAAATTTGTTCAACCTGTACTCACCTGATCCTACAATCGAACACAAAGATATAAATTTTGTTTGGAATCGGTTTAAATCGATGTTCAGAATTTTAGAAGGCATTGTCTGTTATGATCAAGTATGGAAAGCGTATTTTTATCAAGCATTACAAGAGATTTTAGATGACGGAGTACAATATCTCGAATTTCGAGGAATGTTACCAAATGTATATTCAATCAACGGAACTGTGTATAGTCCGGTCCAAGTTGTTCAGTTATATGTCGAAGTTTTAGAGAAATTTAAACGAGAACATCCAACTTTTATTAATGCCAAATTAATATTTTCTCCAGCGAGGGCAGTGTCAGATGAAGGTTTCCAGCATGATTTACAAGTTTTAGAAGAATTACGTTTAAATTATGGAAATTTTGTGGTAGGATTTGATTTAGTTGGACAAGAAGATGCAGGAAGACCACTAAAGGATTTTGCTCATAAGTTACTACAATTACCATCAGATATAAACTTCTTCTTTCATGCAGGCGAAACAAATTGGAATGGAATGAGCTCTGATGAGAATATGGTAAAATTCAGTTTAGTTTTATGTTTTCAAATTATAAATTTTTTTTTTTTCATAGATTGATGCTGTTATTATTGGACCAAAACGAATTGGACACGGTTATGCGATCTTAAAATACCCGAAAGTGTTAGAAGTTATTAAGCAAAAAAATATTTGTATAGAAATTAATCCAATTTCAAATCAAGTTCTTAAACTAGTCGATGATTTTCGTAATCATCCAGCTGTACATCTTTTTACACAAAATTACCCGGTTGTAATCTCAGGAGATGATAACTCATTCTGGAACACCAAACCGTTGAGTCATGATTATTATATCACATTTTTGGCAATGAGTTCATCACACGCAGATTTACGTTTTATTGAAAAATTGATCATGAATTCATTTACTTATAGTTCATTAACGGAGAATGAAAAACAAGGTGCTCTCAGTAAATGGCGAGCTGAATGGGAGAAATGGTTGAGTTGGGTTATAAATAATTTTGAACCTGAACTCGATTATGTACCTTTAGAAGAAAAATGTCCATAGAGTACACATTTCAAATTACTCGAAAAACTCTTTAGAAATAAAAATCTTTTCTATTTGTTTTTTTTTTTTTTTTAACTATGTGCAGTTTTATTGTTTATTATTAACGTGAATTTAAGGCCTGTCAACAATGATCATTCCTTGAAATTTATTTAAATTTACGTCTTGGAGTGTTGTTTGCATTATTTGCGCTTTTGATTCTTTTGACAACGTGCTAAAATATGAAATAAATTATGATTTTTTGACATTGTAGAATTAAATGATTATTTACCTTAGGCAAGATTCTCATGATGCTAGTATCAATTTGTACTGGTAAAGTTCTTTGTCTCATAATAGACAATAAAGGAAAACGAACATCATCTGTATTTTGAGCACTACTTGGTTTATTTTTGATTTGAGAGTTATTTGGTGCTTCAGGTGCTTTTGTATTAGATTTAAATTGAGATTGTTCTTCAACCATTACTACCTGTAAAATATAATTAGCATTAACATACTTTTTATAAGAGAATTTGACTCACTTGCTTCGTCATTTTGCTTTCCATCCATTTTGAGAATCTTTTCTGGACTTTTTGCAGGTGAATTCGCTTCATCTTCATCAACATCTTCAGCATCAGTTTTTTCCTTTTCTGAGTCATCGTCTTCGTTGTTTGCACTTTTTTCCTTACTTTTTTTCCTTTCATTTTCTGATGAAACTGATTTTGTTGACAAGTCTTCATCAGGTGATGAGTTTTTTTGAAAAGCGTTTTCTCTTTGAAGCAATGACCTACGTGCAGCTGTGTCATATTTGTCAACATTCAAACTATAATATGACATTTTTTTATTTTTAAAAGCTGTACGAGTATCCTCAGAGTGACTACTTTCAGATGATTTATCACCTGAATCTACTGATTTATGATCTAATTTAATTTGAATCAAGTGTTTCGTTTCGTGCTCTTGTTCTTCATCAATGCTTGCCTGACTTAGGATTTCTTCAGTTAATGCATTTCGTTTAAAATGACCTTTGGTGCCTCTAGTCATTTTTTTCTGTAATTTAGTTATACGATCATGTCCTGTATTCATCTCAGATAACTTTGAATTTTCTTGTTGCTCTATAAACTCATCCAAAGATTCAGTAATTGCTGCATTTCCAATTGAATATTTTGAATCAGGTAAAATTCGCTTAGCATTATTGTTTGCAACTTTTGTACTTGCTGAAGCAGTAGTAGATTCACTATCTGTGGAAGTGATTGTTTCCAAAGCTGTTATAATTCGATCGTCGTTAGATTCAACAGGTTTATGGGGATCAAAATAGTCCGAATCAGCAATTGAAAAACTTGATGCTAATATTTTCTGACGAATATTACCAGGATAAAAGTCATCAAATTGATCTTCATCGTCGACATCACGATCACTTCCATATGCGGTGTCATTAGTATCTGACATACTTTGACCACCATGAATCTTATCAAGGTATTGTTGTTGATGAAACTTTGCATGATTAAATGGATCAAAAGAGTCTTGAGATGGCGCTTGAACAACAGACATGGAAGTATATAATCTACGTTTTCTTGGTGCTTCTGATAGTGCTTTTAATTCGTCAAGGGTTTCATCATCATTAAAACTCTTTTCAGTTGTTTTTAAACTAGTTGAAGGTTGATGTATTGCACTTATTTCTTTTTTTTCTAAATGACCAATAACTACATCATCACTTTCAGCCGTTTTTGTTCCGGTTTCAGGACGTTTATCAATTATGAAAGTCTTATTCAATTCTGAACCCTCTTTTCGTGGTGATTTATGTACGATAAAAGTTTCGTTTAGTTTTGGTTTTTCATCTTTTTCTTCTTCATCTATTGTGCCAATTACAACATCATCACTTTCTGTACTGAAAGTTTTATTAAATTCCTTTGACATTTGATTCAATCCTCTTGAAGTTGTTGGTCTCGGAATTTCTTTATACTCATCTAGCATATACTTTTCATCAACTTCGGGAGTTGTAGGACATACATTTAAACTATCAAGATGGATAACAGTTCGGTCAGTTGCTGTACTGGGTGCTGATGAATCTGAATCAGCAAGTTTACCCCAAATTATTTCATCACTATCCATTGTAGTAGTGCGACGATTACTGTAATTGTCAGGTTGATTATCTACATTTTCTGTACTTGAATCGTCTTTAACACTAAACGAAGAACCTTCTTTTGATGAACTTGAATCATTTGTTGTTGTAGATTTTGGATTGACACCTGAACTATAACTTCCAGTTGAACTTACCCTTGAATCAAGTTGAAGTTCTTTTTTCTTTAAATTGTAATATTCTTCTTCCACTAGACTTTTATCATGAGTTGATGTATCAAAATTAACAATTTCTGAAACTTCATCTTCCATTTCAGGACATTTATAAATTACTTTTTTAACACAAAGAGGTTCATCAACTTCTGTCCTTGATGTATCATCATTGTTATCAGAAGAAGACAAATTACTAGTCGTTGTTGGCTTTGTATTATTATCGGAATCTATTGCTCTACTGCTTTCATTATCATCAGTAAAGGAACCTTGTTGAGAAGTTTCATCCTTAGAAATCTCAGAAGTTTCAATTGGTGACGATTCATTTTCAGAAGTTTTGATTTCAGCATTGGAAGTCGATTTATTTAACTTTAAATGCTTAATTTCTTTTCTCTCGATTTCTTTAAAAGAATCTTGAGACATTGTTTTTAATCCAATTTTTCTTGTACTAATGGGAATTTTTGAATTCAAGTCTTTTGAATGAGGTTCTTTTCCTTGTACATTTTTTACAACCTCATGATCAGAGCTTTGATTTGTATTTTCCTCTCCATGGTCATCATTAAGAAGACCTTCTTCCCTTCTGGTCATATTTGTATCGATAGTCTCAATATTTTCATGTGAGTTAATTATTTCATGATCAATCAGAACTTTTGCCACTTCAGAATCAACGTTAGAAATTTGTGTTGAATCTTCAAGCAACTCATCATCTTTCTTATGTTCAATTAAATTTTTAACTTCTTCATTTTTATCATCTTTTTGACTTTGTAAATCACATTTATTAGTCTTACTTATTTCTTCGCAATCTTTCATTGGAACTGTCTCATTTTGTTGATGATTAACGTTTGTATTTATTGTTTCTTTCATTGAATTATCAATTTCAATAACTACGGATTCAGCTTT
>LN483448.1:297253-380759 GCA_900002565.1 Culicoides sonorensis | reverse complement strand
ACGAAGATTTGTCATTCTGCTCATTGCTGTTAAGTTTTTGTTTTAACTCTTCACGTGTTTTGTGCCCTCTAAATCCTGCTTGAATTTTTGTTGCTGCTTTTTGAACTTCAGGATCGTCAAGATTTATATCGATTTGTTCATTAGACGAAGATTTGTCATTCTGCTCATTGCTGTTAAGTTTTTGTTTTAACTCTTCACGTGTTTTGTGCCCTCTAAATCCTGCTTGAATTTTTGTTGCTGCTTTTTGAACTTCAGGATCGTCAAGATTTATATCGATTTGTTCATTAGACGAAGATTTGTCATTCTGCTCATTGCTGTTAAGTTTTTGTTTTAACTCTTCACGTGTTTTGTGCCCTCTAAATCCTGCTTGAATTTTTGTTGCTGCTTTTTGAACTTCAGGATCGTCAAGATTTATATCGATTTGTTCATTAGACGAAGATTTGTCATTCTGCTCATTGCTGTTAAGTTTTTGTTTTAACTCTTCACGTGTTTTGTGCCCTCTAAATCCTGCTTGAATTTTTGTTGCTGCTTTTTGAACTTCAGGATCGTCAAGATTTATATCGATTTGTTCATTAGACGAAGATTTGTCATTCTGCTCATTGCTGTTAAGTTTTTGTTTTAACTCTTCACGTGTTTTGTGCCCTCTAAATCCTGCTTGAATTTTTGTTGCTGCTTTTTGAACTTCAGGATCGTCAAGATTTATATCGATTTGTTCATTAGACGAAGATTTGTCATTCTGCTCATTGCTGTTAAGTTTTTGTTTTAACTCTTCACGTGTTTTGTGCCCTCTAAATCCTGCTTGAATTTTTGTTGCTGCTTTTTGAACTTCAGGATCGTCAAGATTTATATCGATTTGTTCATTAGACGAAGATTTGTCATTCTGCTCATTGCTGTTAAGTTTTTGTTTTAACTCTTCACGTGTTTTGTGCCCTCTAAATCCTGCTTGAATTTTTGTTGCTGCTTTTTGAACTTCAGGATCGTCAAGATTTATATCGATTTGTTCATTAGACGAAGATTTGTCATTCTGCTCATTGCTGTTAAGTTTTTGTTTTAACTCTTCACGTGTTTTGTGACCTCTAAATCCTGCTTGAATTTTTTTTGCTGCTTTTTGGACTTCAGGATCTTCAAGATCAATGTCTATGTTTTCAATGGAAGTTTTATCATTTGACTCGTTATTTTGAAGTTTTTGTTTTAACTCTTGACGTGTTTTGTGACCTTTGAAGCCTGCTTGAATCTTTGTTGCTGCCTTATGGACTTCGGGATCTTCAAGATCAATGTCTATCTGTTCATCAGATGCTTTGTCATTAGTTTCACTACTGTTAAGTTTTTGTTTCAATTCCTTCCGTACTTTATGACCTTTATAAACAGCTTGGATCTTTTTCGCAGCTTCATCCAAACTTTCAATATCCTCTTTTTCATTAATATTCTTTTCATTCTGATCTAGAATCTTTTCAGCTACTTTATCAAATTTTTCTTTCAACTCTTTTCTTACTTGAAAACCTCGATAAACTTTTTGAATTGCAACTGCTGCTGTTTCAAGTTCTTCTGTAAATTCTATAGACTCCCCAAAATCACCAACTTCATCGAATTCAACAAATTCTTCATCAAATTGAACAGCAGCAGCAGTTTGCATTTTTTGCTGTAATCTTTCTTCTAACATTTTCTTATATCTCTTACGAGCAATATAACCACGCATTACACGTTGAAGCGTCATCGTTGCCATCAAAATTCGCAAATCAAATCCTTGAGCTGTAGATAAGAGAGAATCTTGTTCCTTTGTTGGACTATCCTCTAATTTGTTATAATCATGTTCAATAGTTTGGGCTGCTTTAACTGCTGATTCCTCTAAAAATCCCGAATCACCTTTTTTGAATTTGACCGTAGAGTCGCGTACTGTAAAAATCAAAATGATTATTGAAAAAAAAAAAAAATTATAAATAGTTTTCTTACATCTTTTCCGTTCCAAGAATTTTTTTACATATCTTTGTATTTTAATCGCAGCCATGTTAATTAACCATCTGCCATCTGAGTCACCAGTTTCTTCAGTAAGTTCATCAAAATTCTTCGTATTTGTATGATTTAATACTTTGCGTGTTGCCTCACCACCACAAACATGTTCACTAGGTCGTGGTTCATTGTATCTTTTATTTGATTTTTTATTCGTGACAAGGTCGCTGTTCTTGTTGCTTGACAACTTAATGTTACTTTCCTTATCGATTTTTCTTGTAGAGGAAGCCGAAGAAATCGATGAGCTTGGTTCAAATGTCTGGATTGTTGTTTTCGAACGTTGGCTTTTTGCACTTCTTTTCTGGCTTCCAGTACTTTTTCCACGACGAACATTAGTCTTCTTGGATTTGTCTTGTATTTCAAGACTCTTAGACGACAAAGGTGGACATGAAAATCTCTCATAATTTTTATTTAAACATCCATCGCGTTTTCGAATTAAACCCTCAAAATATTCAGCAGCAAACTCATAGATATTTGATGGATTTGCCCGCAGTATTTCTTTCGTAAGGTCTTTCATGATATCTGGAAGTTCTTGTGGAATTCTAGGCGACGCAGATGCCATTTTTAAGTTATCAATATTTTTTAAAAATAATTTTTACTTCTTTGTTATATGACAGTTCACACGAAACTATTTCAAAAGAAAAATCCAAGAAGGGAAAAAAAGAAAATTTGGTTAAATCGATTCAAGTTACTATGGAAGCAAATGAAACCACAACAGAGACTTATATTACAAGAGAGGCAGTAATTTTGTTCATTCATGTGTGGTTTCTCCCTTTATTTATATTTCAATCACCAAAATAACAACAATTTTATTTGAAAGTATTCAAAGCAACAGGTTGTCATATTTTAACCGAAAAACACCAACCACAGTTTGTCTCAACGCAACACAACAAATACTTTAATATTATTTTACATACAACCTTGTGATCAACATAAATTAATGAAATCAGTACCAAGTGTTATGTTTGCATTATCATCAATAATATTAAAATAAAAATCATACATAAACAGCCCAAATCCAAATTTAAATTTAATCATTAAAGAAAACAAAAAAGTTTAATTAATTTTTCATAAAATAATGTCGCCTGAAGTTAAATTTAAATAAAAACACATCACAAACATTGCACTTTTCTTCATTAGCTCATATATTTTTTTAAATTAAATAATGAATTGCATTTTAATTGAATTATCCATTTCAACAATCATCACACAATCCATCAATCAGCCAAAATGTTAAATATAATTCTATCATAATCATTGGCCTGAGTATCAGAGAGCGTCATACACAGGAAAAAAAATATTTTTAAATTGAATTGAATGTGCAATTACCAATCAATGCAATTAAAATTGGATTTGTCATGTTATTTTTTTAAATTAATTTATTTCGCAATATAATAAAGTTAAATTTGAACTTTTTTTTGTATGAGATAGAATTGAATTGTGATATGCAATATTTTTAACTATTCATTTAATTTGTATACAATGGGACAGTGAATGCGGAATTTTTGTGTTTTTAAATAAATGCAAAAGCTGAAAATTAACATGGAAAAACTAAATATCCATTTTGAATTAAAAAATAGTAATTTTTGTTAAAAAATGCTAATTACTGTCTATTAATAACAAGTATTTTCAATTTAATTTAAAATCAAATTAAAGGATCATGAAAAGTATTCACGTAGCACCCATTAAAGCGTATTTTAGTTAACAGAATTTGAAAATTATTGAATAGTGGGTTGAACGTTCAAAATATAGCATTTTAAATCCATTTTTATAGAAAAATCGGTGAAAACACACAAAAAATAAATTGAAAATGTCAATTAAGGTTTTAAATTTGTGTGAATTACTTGTGGCATAAAAAAATATATTTATTGTTCAATTTCACTGATAAACGAAAGCTTTGCTTAAATTTATACAAATTCATATTACTCAAAAATTTGCCTCTTTCTAATAATTTTAAGCAAATTTAAGAATCGTTCGATCTATCAAAAATATCAAACACATGCATTTGTTGAACAGTGTCATTCTACATGAAAAATATGAATTTTTACTACAAACAGTTAAATTTTAACACAAATATTAACCAGAAGTGAATCAAAATGATAATTAAACAATTACCGCACTGCTTACAAATAAAAACAACAATCAATGACCATGATGGCCATGGACTTGTATCAATTTCAAACCTATATCACCAATATAAATCAATGCTACTCATTTTTTTTTTTAATTTTGTATACAGTATACTTTCTCGTATTTCTCCCTCTCATATTTCTTCCCTCCCGTATTTCTCCTGATTTCAAATTTGACAACCTCTCATATTTCTTCAAAAAGAGAAATATGGGAGGTTGTCATTGAACAATTAACGGAAAAAATGTAGTCAGAATCGCGTATTTTCCAATTAAAAATAATAAATAAATTTATGTTCACTTTTTACAACGTCATTTTTCTAAAATCAATGTTATAAAGTTCAATTATTACCACTAGAATAAAAAATTTCTATTGAAAATTCAAAGATTTCTTTGAAATTCCCATATTTCTCTTTTTTCCCATATTTCTTCTAAGCGATCCCCGAGGTGAAGAAATATGAGAGGGGATACTGTACTGATAAGATAAAAATATCAAAACTTAGACGTAATTTCTTATCAAAACCATAAAATTAAGCAATAAAAGGCATTTTTTCATGGTTGGAGTCGTTCCCGTGTTATTTTTATTCTTCAATTCTGTAAGATTATAAAAATTTGTACAAAATCTTATCAATACTATTTTAAGGTTAATCGATTGATTTTAAGTACGTCTTGCTCTTCCTTAGTGACAATAATTAAGTTACATTGAACCTGTTTTTTCAGATTCAAGAACTGTATCTAAGAATTTTGACCAGACTTTCTCCCATTTCTTCATTCCTTCATCACGTTCAGCTTCATTCAACGAACTGTATTTAAATGAATTTAAAATCAATTTCTTCAAAAATTTCAAATCTGCATGTGCTGATGCGATTCCCATAAATGCCATATAAAAATCATGTGATAACGGTGTTGCTTCCCAAAATGATGGATCATCACTTGACACGACAACGGGATAGTTATCGGAAAATAAAATCGCAGCAGGATGATTACGATAATCGTCTACTAGTTTAAGGACTTGATTTGAAATTGGATTGATTTCAATACAAATGTCACGTTTTTTAAGTTCTTCCAGGACTTTGGGATGTTTTACTGCAGCAAAACCATGACCTATACGCTTAGTTCCAAGCAAAATTGCATCGATCTGAAAATGAAAATTTTATTAAAATGCATTTTGGTAAATTGCTGTTAAACTTACCAAATTCTCATCAGTTTCGAGTCCATTCCAGTTAGTTTCACCGGCATGAAATACACATGGAATATCTTTTCCATCTTTTAAAAAGGTTTCAGCAAAGCCTTTCAATGGAAATCCTTTATCTTCTTGTCCGACCACATCAAATCCTGCAATGAAATCAGGATATTTTGCTTTTAACTCCCTGTAAGTTTTGAGATACTTGTCAAATGTAGTGGCGTCTGCAAATCTCAATGGAGCATAAATGAATTTCGATCCAACGAAATCTGGATGGTCTTTTTTGAATTTTTGTAACACTTCGTAATACAATTCCGTTACTTGCATTGGTCCATATTTATTTCCATCCAAGTCATACAATTCCGGTAATAGGCCACGAAATTCTAGGTAAGTAACTCCATCTTTATAAAATTCTTTTAATGTTTCATAATAATAATCTTTCCATACTTCAACATAGCCCACAATTGGATCGAGTGCTGCGAAAAGTTCCATAAACTTCGACCACATTGCATTAATATCACGATATTTTTCAACAGCATCATCAGAATATAAGGTAAAAAGATTTCTCATAGCTTTATCGTAATCATTTGCACCATACTGAAGACGTTCCTTTGAAACTTTGATCCAGTCATTCTGTCCTTCGACTTTTAGTGGTTTATCCTTGGAAAATATAAAGCGTGGCACTGTTTTGAAAATATCACCACACACCCAAAGATTATCGCGATAAGTAAATTCGACTATCTTATCTGTGCTTAATAGTGCGGTGTCGTGACAATGTAACACACCACCTTTTGGCATTTTTTTCAAAATTTGAAATACTTTTGAGGCTTTAATGTCATCTAAGGCATCGAAAAAGTGTTTTGCCGGTGCAAATGAAGCAGGATCTTTAAATCCTTTTGAAATTTCATCTGATTTATTTTTCATTAAAATTTTATTCACTTCATTCTCTTTTGCATTGAGAAACAAATCAGAGCCAAGATACCGTGTGGTCTCTTCATTGAGAATTGCTTCACGTTGAGCAATGAAATCTTTATAACTGGGACGCGACATTTTACACTTTAATCCTATTTTACAAGATTTATTTTAAAAAAAAATCTACAATATCTGTCTGTTCAAGGGCACGCTCAAAACACAACTGAATCGTGTTTTATGTTTACATTAATGAATTATTATTTTTTTATATTTTAATATAAATATTATTTCGCGTACTTTTTTTGTGTACTACTACTAGATTCAAATTCATTCACATATATGTGACTATTATATGAATTAATCGTAGTATGAATAAAATAATTGTTCTCTTCAATCCATATCTTCAGTTCAGTAGGTCCAATATGTATACAAAATGTACAAAGACACGTTTATTTCCTTTGTCTTTATACGTTCTATTTTATATTCATTCACATATTCGCGACATTTATACAGAAGTGACTTGTTGATTTCATTCATTCAATACATTGTATTTGTGTGTGAATCGTTAAATGAAGGGATGAAAAAATTTGAGGGTATGATGCAGTAGTGCTCATATGAAAATGAGTGTCCAAGGTCATTGAGATGACACAATTTAGATTGACCAATCTTCAAAATCAGTCCATGTGGAAAATCGAGTTTCGTTTTAATGCGTATTATTATTCTTAAATAATCCGATTTTAACCTTAAATGCCCTTGTTTTCACGTAATATTATGGCAATGATAAATGTCTGGTACGATACAACACGTAAGATGTTCTTATTTTATATATGATTTTCTTTTTGTTACCTTGTAACACATTTTTGGTGAAAATTTTCCCACATTCATAATATTTTTGCTTGCCACCCATCATGAAAAAGACACACAAAAAATGCACACGCACACTAACTTAAGGGAATAGTTAAAGAAGTTAATAAAGTACTCTTTGATTGCTGTTTTTATTTTATTTTATTTTATTTTACTTTTTTACAACTCATGATCTCGTTTTCATGAATGTTTTCGCATGTTTTTCATATCACATGGGTATTCTTTTTATTATCACTTGACGATGTTAAGCATACACATAAAACTCATTACAAACGCATTCCAAACACCTGATATCCCAATATTTAATATTAGCACGTTCTCACTTTCATTTTACTCTTAAAACAAAAACAAATTGCCACCTTGATAATCCGTGATGTTCTGTTTTTTTTAATATTTTTATTTGATTTTCATTGTTAGATCATTGATAGTAAAAAAAAACACACACACACACACATACACAAATGTAACGCGAAATTATATATGAAAAACATTTTCAGGTGGTATTTTGTTATAAGATTTTACATTTTATGGCCGATTTATGTGTGTGAAAATGTGTTAAAAACGAGCTTGATTGTAAAATTTTCCTATGAATTTGAAGTTTAATTGATGTACGTAAAATGTAATCGAATGTCAGGTATTTTGGTGCAGATGTTGATTTTTATGTGAAACATTCATTTTCTTTTTACAATGTAACACACGGATAATGAAGAATTTTCACCTCACCACGCAAACAACAACCAAACATCTAAAACTTTTCGTAAAGTATCTGACAACAGTAAAGTTTTAACATAAAATTTACAAAATGTAATGAAAATACTTGGAACGACACAAGAAACATAGTCATGACATGATTAAATGTAAGGAAAATGCATAATAAATTTTCGTATTGCAATGAAATGCAAACAACCTGAACAATAAATATCATTAGGAAGATGAAGCGAGAAACAATGTCTTAAGGAGAACAATTGAAAGTTAAAACGCATTTAAGTTTTTTTTTCATTCTGATTTCAAACGGCATGAAACATCAATTTACGTTACTATACAACAACTTGTCATTAAGTCAAAAAGAGATAATGTCAATTTTAAGGTCGTTGATAATTTTAGGTAAGAAAATTCAATGATTCATGTTTTAAAATTTATATTTGAAAAGTTCATCAAATATCTTAAGATACAAATAGTTTGACTAATAAACACACAAAAACTTCTCTAATTAACGTTGATAAAAGCTTCCTCATTAATTTTGTACGGAAATTTTTGTGGTGGTGGTGGTATGATGTTGGAAAATAATTTTGATGCAAACTTTTACTTTGCAGAAAATTATTAATTAGTTTTTATTGTTTCACTTTTTTAATGACAATTTGATAATTAAATTAAATTAAGTTAAATAATTAGGATTTTCCTCCTTCATTTAAATTATAACAATAATTTTTTTCAAAGTCTATTTCTGACGATTTCTGCATTGGCTAGCATGACAATTCGTGTAAAATCGACATTCATATGAACACGCCAGTATTTGCATCGGCCCCATATTACAGCAGGATAATTTGGACTTGAAACTCCATGGAAAATTCGAGCTAAGGCACGTCCAGTAAAATTATTCTCCGGATAACGTTGAATCATGGTACGAATATCGTTGATTAAAATTTCATCTGGAGTATCTGAATCATCATCTGTTGTAATTGAATCGAGATTTGGTAACGCATCTGATTGAAAATATGTTCTAATAATTTTTTTAAGTTTATCAGACGGCTCTGAAGGACAATTAACTTGAGTTGCTGGGATGTAACTGTTGAAAGCGACAGATTGCAGTGCTTCAAAAGTAGCTTGAAGTTGTAAAAGCTCCATTTTTTCTTGGGAACTTACACGGTCATGAAGTAAATCCAGTGTTTTATCTAATTCATCGTCTTGCAAATCTCCAGGAGCTCGCACACGGAAACCAAGTTCACTAAATTGAACTGAAATATTTGATCGTTTTGATTTTCCATTTACTTGAGTCCATTCAAGTTGTTTTAGCTGATATTTTACAACACCACTGTCCCATCCAATTGCTGCAGCAACATCAATTACTCCAAATTCAATTGTCGTTGTAGTTTCATGATTAATTCCGTTTTTCATGTCAAGAGCAATAGCCATCGCTAATGGTGGACATTTTTGAGCTGCTTGTTTCAATGAGGTGGCACCTCCGTACGATAAGACTTTACATCGCGTGTAGGCACGACTCAGTACATGTACATAACGTTGTTCATGCAGTTCCAGGTAACACAGTAATGTTGCGACATTTTCTTCTGGTATATCTAACATTTGAACAGTTGCTTCAACTGGAAATGAAACTTCATGCCCAGGACACTTTGATTTGCAAGCACATGGAACAAAAACTTTTTGCAGTAATTTTCGAATCACATGTCGATCAATACTGTTCGCATAAATGTGTCGTCGCAATTCATTTCGATCATTTCCACGTCCATCTAAGAACAAGTGACATTGAGCTGGCAAACCATCACGACCTGCTCGTCCAACTTCCTGAACATAACTTTCAAATGATCGTGGCATATTGTAATGAATCACAGCTCGAATATCAGGCTTGTTGATACCCATTCCAAAGGCAACAGTGGCAACAACAATTCGAAGTTCTCCTGACATGAAAGCTTTTTGAATTGTTCTTCTTCGACTTGCTGCCATTCCAGCGTGATATGGTTCAGCTATCCAATTTACTCGTTTGCGTTTTGTGGATTCAGGAGGCACAAATGTATCTTGTAATGAAGTTCGGACAAAAGATGCCACTCGTTCACATTCTTCACGACGAGTACAGTATACAATGATAGAGTTGCAGGACTTAAATCTAAGTTAAAAAAATACAAATTATTACTACATGAAGGCTTGGAAACCATCTCAACTTACCTTTCACTTTTAATCAATTCAATCAAACCGATATCCTTTTGTTTGTCCTTTGAAATAGTTAAAAAAAGATTTTCTGGTAATGGTATATCAGAAATAATTCCATTTTCACCATCAGGGATCCCTAAATGGGTTATAATGCTTTCTCTGTTTGGATTTTAAGATAAAATTATTGTAGTATCAATGAATAGAATCTTATAATTTCCTTACCTTGTACTTTTAGTGGCGGTTGCTGTCAATCCAAGTATCGTGTTAACTTTTAACTTTTCTTTCAGTACTTGGCAAATCATCAAATAACTTGGTCTAAAATTGTGACTCCACTGTGAAACGCAATGAGCCTCGTCAATGCAAGCAAATGCAATTGATGGCAATTGTCTTAACAATGCTCCAAAACCAGTTGCTTTTTCTCCAGCAACAACTGCCTCTGGTGACACCAGTAAAACATCAAGTGTGTTATCTTTGACCATTTCCATAATTTTATCTCGTTGTTTTTCACTTTGGTTTGTGTGCAGACACTGAGCGTTTAAAAATGATGGAATTCCATGAACTTGGTCTTCCATTAAAGACACTAGTGGTGAGATGACTAGAGTTATGCAACGTTTGTAGTGCTTTTTATAGAGAAAAGCTGGGAGTTGGTAACAAAGAGATTTTCCAGAGCCAGTTGAAAGCGTTAAAAGAGTTGATTTCCCCGATAGAATCCGCATAATTGCTTTTTCTTGACCTGGTCTAAATGACTGATGACCAAATTGTTTCAATGCATCAAATACTTCTGCTGGGGTTTCAATCTCCTTCTGATACATTGGAAGAATCTGATCTTTTCCAGCAGTCGTCTCAACACTTTCACACATTTTAAGAAAATCCTCTGGGATGATTTTGAGAGGTCTTGGTGCTTCTTCAGGTAATTCATCTTCTTCGAAATCGCTTCCAAAATCAATATCCTCATAATCCATTTGTTCTTCCAACTGTTCGGAATCTCCACCAATTTTTAAATTACCAGCCTTTGGCAATGCACTCGGATTTCTTGAGTGAGCTAATAATCTTTGATTGGCAGTCATTTTCTCAGCCTCTTCCAATGTTGGATAAGGTGATGCTTCTTCTTCGTTTTCTCCAGTTATTGGTAATAAACCATCACCTTTTATTTTACACTGTCGTGCCATGTGACCCGTATTACCACAATTGTAACAAGTCAATACACCACCATCACATCCTCCCATATCCATTTCAGGACCAGCTAGGGCAGCAGCCTTTTTCTTCTTCCACAACGATTTCTTATGACGACTGAAATTGAATGTCTTCTTCCCTCGAACGAACACTTTCTTTTTCATATTCAACCTGACAAAGTTTTCATTTAAGCTGCCAGCAGCAATTTTCTTCTCCAATTTAGATCGAGCACCAGAAACTTTCATTTTAGTGACGGATGTGGAAACAGACATTTCAGCAGGTATCATGTTATTTGAGGTTTCTGAACAAATAAATTCTTCAAAAATGTTTGTGGTTTGTTTCAAAGTTGCTGGGTCGATTCTTGGCACTGTCTCAGTATGCTCAATTCCGAATTCTAACACGTAATCGTTAAATTCTTTGCTTTCATTTAGACTTTGTTGTTCAGTCAGAGTTTCTTGTGATTCTGGAGCTGATGAAATAATAATATTTATTCGAGAAAATCTAAAAACAAATTAAAATTTACCTTTTTCAGTCTTTTTAGAGGTAGTTCGACGACTAGATCTTGTCTTTGCAACATTTTTTACAGTTGTTATGGCCTTTTTATCCTTTTCCTTTATTTTCTTGGTCTGTTAAATATTAAAATTGTTTTAATTAGATGGATGACTTTAAATGAACATTTGATTCTCACCTTTACAGAAGATTCCTTTTTATCCTCCTTCTTTTTCAATTCTCGCTTATTTTTAGTTTTGGTCTCTTTCTCTTGAGAAATATCCTTAAATTCAGGATCTTTATCAGAATCATCATCACATGCAAATGGATCAACTTCGATTTCCTCATCTGATTCGGGAATAACTTGTTGATATGCGATTTCATTTTTTTTGGTACGCGTACTTCGTCGTGTTGGAGTCCTTTGAACTTTTTCTTTAGCTGGAGTCCTTTGCATTTTTGCCTTAGCAGGAGTTTTAATTTTTGGAGATTGCAATTCAAGCACTTCTGGTTTAACAATTTTTTGTGGTTCAGGAGATTTTTCTACATTAACCGTTTGGGCTACAGTTGGTTCAATTTCTTTAGGTTCTTGAATTTGTGAACTTGATTCATTCAATCTTCGTCGTTTCATTACATGTCTAATGGATCTTCGTTGTGAATATCTGATTGTACTTTCCTCATCACTATTAGACACTGCTGCATCAGAATCGTCAGACTTATTAAATTTTGCTTCCTCATGTTGAGTGTGAGGCTTCAATCCACCAGAATTTATTTTGAGAGATGACATTCCAAAGCTAGTGGCTCCTTGTTGTGACAACATTGCAACGGGAGCATTTCCTAAACCGAAATTTGAACTCGGGGCTTGATTTTCACTAGTTACTTTATTAGAGGGATCACGTCGATTCAACCATCCAACATCCACGTTATTTACCAATTCTTTGTTTTTCGAAGGTAAGTTTGCATTTTTTGGCACATTTTCAATGTCATGTCTCTTTGCTTTTTCCAGTAAAATTGTTTCTAAATCTGGAATAAAGTCGTTTCCTTGGCTTAAACTAAAACTTCCATTACTACTCGTTGTAGAAATTGATCGGTTAAAAGGTTTCCTCGGATTTCTCATAGTAAAGCTTTTTCGAACATTCAATTTAATGACAGGTTCTGAAGTTTCTTTCTTTGTTTCTTCTTTTTTATTTTTCACAGTTTTCTTATTCAATTCAGAGGTCCAAACTTTACTTTGATCAACTTCAATCTCAGGTTCAAACACCTTTTTGACTTGATCTTCTTCATAAACAGTTGGTGCACTCACAGGAATTTGTGGTAATTCAAATGGAGCGAATGATTCGCCATCAACTACTTGTGAAATATTCAATCCAAAGGAATCGTCATCAAAAGTATCGTCTTCATTTAAAACATCTCTTAAAGTTTCTTCCAGCAATGCTGTTTTAAGTCGACAATAAGTTCTATAAGCATGTTGAATTAATTTGTCTGCTTCACGAAAGTCATGCTATTGAAAAAATACATTAGAAATGGTAATTTTTGATTAATTTCACTTACTTTTGATGGAATACGGCCATATTTCAGTTTGAATTCCTTCTCCCATCGTTTGATCGTCAATTTGCACTGCTTATATTTCTCGTCGTCCATTTAAAAGTGTTTTTTAAAAGAATTTTTTGATGGAATTAAGAATTTTCTGCTTCGTAATTGATTTTCACTTTCTCTATCAATAGATTCGCGGTTTTTTGTCCATTTGAAAAAATA
Organism: Culicoides sonorensis; assembly: GCA_900002565.1. Taxonomy (NCBI): domain Eukaryota; kingdom Metazoa; phylum Arthropoda; class Insecta; order Diptera; family Ceratopogonidae; genus Culicoides; species Culicoides sonorensis. The sequence goes on along the minus strand of LN483448.1, from coordinate 367,370 downwards.
ACATACAGGTACAAATCGCATGTGTATGTATAGAGGTATGTGAAATGAGAGCAAGAGCTCTCTCTCTTATTTAAAAATTGATAACATGATTTCTCTCTGGATAGGAGACACGTACGATCATTTCAATTTTACATTTCAAAGTAAAATGACGGTTGATTGAGGGTTTTTTGTAAATTGCGAAATTGAATATAAAACAGATTTTTTTTATATAAAATATTTATTGAAGTATATAAAATTACAACAATTAAGTGAATAATTACAAATATTATGATTAATTTAAACTTCATTCTTAATTTTTCTTTTATTCTAATTATTTTTTTCTTCCAAACAAACATCATTCACAATATTCTTAGGTAAAAAGTGTACATATAATTTTTTTTCCAAATGATTAAATAATAATAACACTAACAATAAGTAGATAGACACTAAAATAAATTTTAACAATTACAATTATAACATGAATCTCTAAAAATAGACTTTGACTTTAAATTCACCGTGTTGATCAAAAATTAATTAATATTTTACCATTAACTTAAGATAAGATAATAAGGAATTGAAAATGAATAACAAAAATCTTTTAGCTTCAGCTAAATTATTTTTGTTGACCTGAATTGCCATTACGACGATTATTTTGACTGTTATAACTGTTATTTCGACGTTTATGATGTTTTCCACGACCACCATGGGATCGTTCAGCATTCGATTTCGGAACTTGAGTTGGAGGAACATTCGTATTAGTGTTGTTCGATTGGGGTGGACTGGTCACGACCGTTTGGGGAGCTGGAATTGACTAAGTAGAGTAAATTTTGGTAAAGAGTACAAAAAAATGTAATATGAAATGAGGAAAAACTGAAATTTACCTTCATTACGTTGAGACTCAGGTAAATTGTTAATCGGTTCTGGAATCTCAGCATTTTCAACTTCTTTTGGTGATCCTACAAAAAATTAGAAAATATAAAATTAACTTTTAATTTTATTACACTCGACATACCGTTAACATGATTATAATATTGTTCATCCTCGTGAATGACCATTTCATTGGCAACATTTTTGTAATATTCTGACACATAAAAAACATTAAAATTCATCATGCGACGAAATGAATAAAACGGTAGAAAAGGTGAAAATAGTGTTTTAGAGGACAAAGAATCCTTACCTATGCTCTGTCGATTAGGTCGGTGAGTAACAGCTCTATTGTTAACAGCACCATTCAAATGGACATGAACTAAGAATTTGACATTACAGGAAAATAAAACCAAACACCATACAAATTTCATGCAACATTTTTATCATTATCATTGACTCACCTTTTACCGGTGACTTTTTTATTTCATCCAAATTTGAGTGTCCATTTTGTCCATTTTTCATTTTATGTTCTTCTGATACATTGTTTGTCATAATAGAGTGAGATTGACTACGTTTTGGGGTACTCATGAATTGAAGGGCCTGAGAATTCACTGCCTCAGATGCTGGTGCACTTGATCCACTATTTGGATGAGAACGAGATTTTCTGTATTTAGGTGTAGCATATTTGGGTGTATCCTGTTAAAAATAAATTCAGTTTCATTAAAATATTATTGAATGTTAAAAAAATACCTTTTCATTCATGGTCTTATTCAAAATGTTATCAGTTTCTGATTCATCATCCGAAATCGTGATATCAGATGTTGTAACTGCTTCACTCTGAAAATATTAAAACAATTACGCAGTTCAGCGAATTATTTAAATTCCTTACAGCAAAACTTGAGTCATTACTATCGACTTCATCAGCTAATTTGTCTAATAATGCATTACAGCCCAAGTCCTCTTCTTCATCACTGTCATCAACGTGACGCTTTTTCCTTTCACTACCCGGAGTTTTCTTCTCTTTCTTTACTGTTACCTTTAAAGGTCGAACTGTGTTTCCATAATTACCACAAAGTAACAATCCAAAGAGATTTGATAATCTTGAGAACAAATCAACACGTGATACTTTTCCATTTTTCCGTTGTTCAGCTGCTTCAATCTGTCGAATTCGAATGGCACGAAGACCACTGTATTTAATAGCACGTAATTTTCTTCGTCTTGATTGAATAAATGAAACCATAACGGATGGTGTGACAGGATTCTTTCCACACATCAATGCAAGAAAGGAAACCCCTGTTCGGACCATCCTTAATGTGATCAACATGGGTATGAACAGAACCCAAGGTAAAGGTCGAGTTAATGGTGGTGGAAGAATTTTCTCATCCTCTCCTTGATCATTTACTGGAGAGCTTGATGTATTTAATCTCATATTTTGTGGTAAACTCCATTTTGCTGTTTTTTCGAAAATCCACAGTACATTATCCAACTTTTTTATTCCATATTGACCGATTGCTGTCGATGAAACTTGTTCCGAGAATTTATTCAGACGTGACATTAAACTTTTTGATTGTACTTCCACAACCTCATCATCCAATTCAATTGGTTGACGATTACTAGGTGACTCCATGGTTTGTGTCATCTGAAAAAAAGTAAATAAAATGGATTTTAATATGTATTTAAATACCGGCTAATACAAAAATCGAATTCAATTAATGTAGCATACTGTCCGGTCTTATCATCTTCATACAATAAACGTTGACTTCTTATCAAAGAGTATAATTATTTTTTTTTAATTGTATACATTTAATCATACATCATCTATTCAAAGGTTCAATTAATATAAATAACAGATTATTGAATGCGAATTCTAATAACAAATTTTGACATGTTTTGCCTGGAGCTAGACAGTTGTTTATTTATTGTGATGTTTTTAATCGTCTAAATTATCGCATTTACCTCATACTTCATACCTTCTACTCACATTGCAGTACATTTGACAATTTTTGATAATACAAATCTATTTATACATTCATTTTTTACACCTTTCTGATTAAAGTTTATCATATTAATTATTTTGAAAAATATTCCATTTTGAATCTTGAAAATTTGTTTGAAAAAAAAATTTGAAAATTTATCTTTTCTGGCCTTCCAGAACTTGCCTCGAAATGATTGTGTGTTTGAAGGGTCTGAAGAACACTAGGAGGCATTTGATTTCCTTTAAATGTCGGCACTTCCTATTGATATTAAGAAATATATGATGAAATTCAAAATGCATTAAAATCACATGGTTTTCTAAAATGGGAAAAAAATCTAAGTTCAAAGGTTTCTGATAATAATGAGCAATAAATTTAAACAAAAAGAGCGACATTAAACAATAAAGAAAGTTTATTATAAGAATCACGACAATATGAATATGAAGGCACCTTTAAACCATTCTTATCTGTTATTTTACTGTTGCAATTTTGTATAAATTGAAAAAAATGTCTCAAATAATCCATTCTCGCAATATTGATGTTTAGTCTGGACTAAAGTCTGATTTTAGTCTGGTACTGATTAAAACCAAACATGTGTGCTAATTTATGAAAAAGACATAATTTGATATGATTTCATCATAATATGTTTTTTTTATTTGTGTCGTGATTTATAGAAATACATTTTAGTAGTGACCTATGTCAACAATTTTAAAAATAATACTCGAAAGAGTTGTGATAACACTTTAACATACACAGAATAAGCACATAACATGTTCAGCATAGGTCTTACTATGAACATGAAGTAATTTTCCATACCTCAATTGAATAATAAAAAATTGGATTGATTTAACCAAATTTAATTTCAAATCAATAAATTGCACTGATTCTCATACACACACACAAACAAACACACTTATAACAATAGTCGCCAAAGTACCATTAAAGTTTCCATTTTATTAAAAGTTCAGAAAGTTTATCAAAGAATTTTAATTTATTTATTTTAATTTTTTTTCCTGAACTCTCACGATCAAAAAACATGCATTTCACTCATTTCATCACATTCTGAATTGTAAATATTTAAATATCAATTTTAATTGAATTCTTCTTTTTGTTATTGTTACATTTATTTTTAAATTAAAGCTAAAAATGAGAGATTAAAAAGTTCTTTCTTAATTGCTGATAAGACCTTGATGAAATATTTTTTTTAATTTAAAGTGGTAAAATTTAAATTTTTTAATTCAATTTTTTAAATGTCATACTCACCTTATTTTTTTTTCTATGGTGGTTAAAGTGACTTATTTTAACTGTATAGTTTTTAAATTTTTTTACGATTATTTGTATTCAGAGATGTGATTTGATGTTTGAGATAAAATTTATCCAAGTGCACGTGTTTTCAGCTTCGAGACTCAATTCACAGTTTGTTTTCAATAGTTTTTGATTGTGATTTGGATTAATTTTTTTTTTACAATTTAACTTTTAATTTAATCCTCATTTCGTTAGTTTTCATATTTAAATATCATATATTTTTTTGGATTTCACAGTACGGTTAGTTACAAAATTTTAATTAAATCCACACACAATAAATAAGATAATTAATTTCTTTTTTATTGTTAATCCAAAATCACAAATATAAATAAAAATATTTTAATAAAAAACAGACAATTCAAGCAAAAAAAAAACTGATAATTGCATGTAAAAATTGCAATTCAGAATGATACGTTTTAATTCTTTGTATAGGAAAAAATAATTTGATTTTAATTAAAGTGCGCTCGAATTCTATGATCTTTACTCTCGAACAATGATCTTGACACTGAAACTTTATTAAAATTGATCACACCGAAGTGCTTGACAAGAGGAGTTCATTATGTGAAATGTGTTTCAATGTGTGATGCTACTTTTTCTAGTGAAAGTAAAAATTGTTCTAGTATTTGTTTGAACAAAGACAGGGATATTGAGCTCCAGATAAGATCAGGTCAAATTAATTGCACGACTTCTACATGGGACCTTTACAAAGACTTGCAAACGGATCTATTGTGCGAACCTTTTTATGATCATATCTGAGAAAGTTGAACAGACCTGAGTTGAACATCCCTGTCATTCTCATATAAGAGTACAATTAAAAATCAAAACACAAATTGAACATTAAATCACATATTATTCATTTGATAATACTTTGACCCTAATCTTCGGCTCCATTTTTGTAATCAAACATCAAATTTGTAATAAATGACTTTTGATTTTGGAGTTACATCATTAAAAAATAATGATTATTTATCGAATTAGGACACATGCACTTGTAAATGATCAACTTTTAATTATATTTTAAATAAAATAACTAGGAAATCCTTAAATTTATGCATAATCGGACTTTGCTCCTAATAGTCAATAGTTATTATTTATTTTCATTAAATCAATATTAGAATTCAGAATCATTTATTATATTCTAGCATTACATTACATTTTGTTATCATTATCACATAAATTTCATAAGCAATAAAAATAGTGATTATTTGAATTAGCTTTAGTCTTCACATGCTTTGCTTCATGCTTTGCCTGAGAATATTTTTTGAAAATTATTTTATTTTGATGAATGAATTTATTTGTGTTTTTATTTTACAATTTTTTGCTGTAATTTTAAATTTTGTTATCAAAACATTTAGGACAAAAAAAAAGTTTACTAAACATACCAAAAATAAAATATACGTCATGCTGGGTCATTGATTCATATGTACGATGACCTTCAAATTTTTGACGATAAAGAATCAATTTAATTGAATGAATTACAATTAAAATGAGGTGATGTAAAGAATTGGGTGGCGCTTATTTTATCTGTAATTGAAAATCATCATCCATGAAGAGTTGATACAAAGATCATGAAATTGGATATGAAGAATTTCCATTCAAAGAGGTGTTACGAGTCCTTTTGAGATGTTTTATTGTAATTTTAAAATTAGAACAAGTAAATTTTTTTAGGAACATGTCAGCATATTGATTTAAATTTAACGGTCAAACCACATTTTGCATATGAGTGACATTTCAAAATGAGCGTACGTTTATTTTGTTCGTCACCCATGCTTACCATCCTTCATTTTTATTTTACTGTGAGAGAACTGAGATAATGTTAAATAGAAAAATATAAACAAAAAATAACAATTTCACAGAATTTACTTTAATTTTTTTTTATTTTGACAAAAACTAATTATCATTGTGCTTAAATTATAAGAAAAAAACTATAATCACCTTAATTTTAAGAATAAATAAAAAAATATCATTACAATATTCGTTTCTAAAACGAAATTCAATTAATGCAAAGATGACAACTCGTACAGCTGAAATGTACAAAAACAGCCTCCGAGCTGAAATGATGCAAATTGAACGTCGTCATCGACTGCTTGAGCAGCAACGAATCAACCGGGACAAAAATATGGACAAACACAGAAATGTCATTAAAGCCCTTCGTCAGTTCCAGCAGAAACTTAAACCGGGTACTGGTTATCGCAAAGGATATCGAAATGTCTTACAAATGTCCGAATGGATGCATGACCGTCCAGATGATCTCGAAAATTGGTATGTCGTGTTATGTCCTAAAGGCATTCGATGTCTTGTCGTTGCTGAAGGTGGTCGAACTGAAGCAATCGGGAAATTTGGGAATTTAATTTTAAGTTTTTCATCAATGTTACCTGGAGGTAGAAATGCTTCAAATAAGGACACAACAATAATTGACGCTTTCTTTGACAAAGAAGAAGGAACATTCTACGCGATTGATGTCTTAGCTTATAGTTCACAGGATTTTATGAATTGCGATTGTGAATTTAGGTTCTATTGGTTAAACTCAAAAATACAAGAAGATAATCTCGATTCACCAAAATTAAATAAATTCCCTATCAAATGTGTTCCTTATGCAAGCTTTCAAGATCCATTGGCAGTTGATAGTGTCCTTGGAAAATATCCTGCTTTTGCAAATAACAACCCAAAACTTGATGGTTTACTTTTTTATCATAAGGAATCGCTGTATAATTCTGGAAAGACACCTCTCGTACTTTGGTTATTCCCATTTATGGTACCAGAAGTGCTAGGAGTGAGATCAGTTCATGATCAATACATGTCACAAAAACCGAATTATTATCAGGGTTATAAGAAATACATTGAAGACTTCGATGCCAAAATTGAGAAGAAAGCTTTACTGAAAAAACAGAAACAGGACGAACACAAGAATAAAAATAAGGGTAAGAGTGATCAAGGTAAAATGGAAGTTCAGGAATGTGAGTGTGAGAATGGTGATCCGAATGAATCAACGATTGAATCAAAAGAGGAAATTGAAGTTGATGATGTTCGAGAAACGATTGAGCAACAAATGTATTTGTTAGAATCTGGTATTGCTGATTCCGTTGAAAAAATGGATTAATTAAATGTTCACATCATGATTTGATTCAATAAATTATTTATTATCTATATATTTCACTAAATTTTTGTAATAACTTTAGGACTTCAATTTATTTTTTAATTGGATGAAAAAAATCCTTTGATTGGAAAATCAGAAACGTATGGCAACTTTGATGAAACAAGGAAGAATCTCTCAAGTAATTTCCATTCTATGTTTTTTTTTTTTAATTTAACTACATTCAATTGCATTACTGTATCAAGATCCTTTGGCATGTAATTGTTCAGTTTCATCTCTTAATGCATACATTGCTTCTTGTATTCTATCTGTTATTGCTTTTCTTGCTTCAACCTCTGATACATTTTGTTCCCTAAGTCGTTTAACTAATAAATTCAAATCAATTGGTTTCCCAAAATTATAAGTAACTCTCTTGCCAATTCTAAAATAGTACGGCGGCTCATTTGGTAGTATTTCTTCCATGCCAATGTGCCAAATCGGAATCACAATTGGCATCACTGCAGATTCATAAATCATTCGTCCAACACCCCATTTGAGACGTAACACTTCTTTTGTCATATTGACCTTAGCTTCTGGAAAAATATGCACCCATTCGCCAATACTCAGTTTATCGATACACAAATCAACAGCTGGCTGATAAACGCCACCACCACGCACAACGGGTATGCACTTGCCAAACATGAAAAACCACGAATGATAAGTCTGGGTGAAGCAAATATCGTGAGCAGCTAATGACCATCGAATTTTGTTGGGATTACAGGCTATCCGAAGTGGAAAAAGGCCCCACATACCAGGATCGTCAAAGCACGAATGGTGATTGGAGACTGTGAGTAATGGAATACCAGGTGTCCTGTTTTCAATGGCATTTTCCAATATCTGCCTGTTGTAACAGCGAGTTTTATTTAAAAATGCTGTAAATTTTACAAGGAAAAAAAACATTAAAAAAAAATTCTATGTCAATAAAATAAAATATTCGAATTTTGATCCAAATCGTTTTCATAGTGTTAATAAATTTTGAAAATCAGATCTATAGAATAAGAAACTTTTGTCACATGCTTATTTTCAATTTATTTAATTACTTAAATCACACTATTAAGTGAAAATTAAAAATAATCTAAAATCAATAAGAAAATTATGCAATGTGCAAAGTATACAAATATTTAATTAGTCATATAAAAATTTGAATAAGAATCATAAAATTACATTAAAAATTCAAATTCTGATCCAAAATTTTAAAGTGATTAAAATTCCAGAAGTTGAATATCACTTTCTGATGAAAGATAATAAAAAGACACCAACAAATAGTGCACATGCATTAAACATCATATAAATTGCATTCTAAAAGAAACAACAAACAATAAATGACCATGCAATAAAAAAAAATTCAAGTTTAATGCGATTTAGTTTAAGAACGGAAAGTACTTAAAACAAGTCTTTGTATGAATGAGAAAATAATTCCATATAAAATAAAATGAATATTACTTTACTTCTATGTCAATTGATGTTTAAATTAATACAAATCTTATCAAATCAAACGTGATATTTTCAATTTTGTACATTATCATTTTTTTTGTGATTACATTGTTTGATTAAAATGGAGTTGTAAAATGAGAAACTAATCAGATAAACATTCAAAATGATATTGCTTTAAATGGAGACGAGGTTTAGTGTTAAAAAAAATGAAGGAAGTGTTTCTATTCTAAAAATTTCTAATTTCTAAATAAATTCCTTACACGTTATTTTGCTACCCCCTGATATGGCATTGATACGTACAACAATCATAACATACGATTATTTTTTATAAGAGAAATGAAAAAAAATAAGAGAAGAGAGTTAAATTACCCAAAAAATTACAATTAATATGAAATCGTAATGTACTGAAAGGAAATTTTACTTTGAAATGTTCTTTTGCAATAAAAATCCTTACCTATGATGATTTTTGAAACAAAACCTACAGCCCCAATCACACCATAGCTGCAAATCTTCCATAACCTGGTTGTGTGCTTCAAACGAGGGAAAATCCAGTCAAGTTCTGATGACATTTCAAAAAATTTTTTTAATCAATTTCACTTTTTCTTAATTCGTGTTAATCGGCCCCAAATTTTGAAATTATTTGATACTTCATCGTCAGATCTTTACCGAATACTAGGATATTGTGTCATAGTTTATCGTTTCTAATTTAATATTAATTTTATTATAAGGAAGTAAAAAAAATATATTTCTTTAAATTAAATTGTCGTGTCAAGTTGTTGAAAGTTTTCAGTGCACTGAATATCTCTCTTGATTGAATGCATCGCATGAGTGAGTTAAAAATTAAATGATCTGGGAGAGGAAATAAATGTAAACAGAGAGGGAGAGAAGCTTGAATTTAATGTTAGGGTAAGAGTTCAATTTAAAAATTGAATTTCAACACATTTATAGTTAACGTTAACAAAAAGATTTATTTATTTTAAGTAAATGCAATTTTTCGTCAAATAATTTACAATTTCATAACAAATTTACTTCTTTTTCTTCTTCTGATCAACTGATTTTCCTTTATGTTGATCCTTTTCTGTGGATTTTGATCTACAGAACATAAATTTCAAATACCAAATAATAACTACAAAGCTGAATATCAAAAACAGGTAAACATCTAACAAGTGATAGCTCATAAAACTCAAATTTTGTGCTGGAGATCTCAAGAAACGAGCACCATTGTGTCTGGCAACATACTCAATCCAAAAAGTGGCAGTATCAAGTGGTGTCATTGGTTGATCACGATAACGACTAGCTATAATTCTAGCAGTCATTTTGTATTTCTTGTTATTCAACATCTCAGTTAATGCCCATATGAGTGCTTCTTCAGTTAAATTCTTGTATTTGACCGTTAAGCCATAGCCCATGTTTGTAGCACGTGCCATATTCAAATCTTGATCACCAAAAACTGGAATGCCAATTACTGGCACACCATGATAATTTGCTTCAGATGTTCCCAAAATACCACCATGAGTAATGAAACACTTGATATTAGGATGTCCCAAAACATCATCTTGTGGCCACCATTTTTGAATGTATACATTACTTGGTTTGCCTGGCAATTCTGTATCTTCCCACTTCCATAGGAATTTTACTTTAGGAAATTTGGCAAATGTCTTGAGAATTGCATTTCTCTTCTCAACCGGAAGACGAGTACTTTTGATGTTAGATCCCATTGAGAAATATACAGCACCTTCTGTAGCGGAATCAAGCACACTTTGAATTTCAGTAGGTAACGCTTTTTGTTTCCGATTAATTTGAGCACCACCAATTTCAATCATATTTGGTACATATGGACGGGGATAACTTGTCGAAAAATGTGAATTCAATAACGCAACAGAGACACTTTCTTTAAGAACTTTTTCAAAATCCAATCTTGACTCTTCAGGAAATACCGCTTCATAGATTGCTTTTTGTGCAGGATGATACCAAAATTTCATGATGCCAAAATCCATAATGTTAACAAATAGATTCTGTAACCTTTGTGTAAAGCTCATATTTTCCGTGAATTCCAATTGGAAATGGGGATTGTAGCTCAATGGTGATGGTGTGCCAACCATATCATTAATCCAGTTATTAGCTCCAAATGTGGACATTCCAACAACAGGTGCATTGAAGTGATGACCAAAGCCAAGCATTGCCTCATTTACGAAAATCTCAACTACAACAACATCAAATTTTGGTTTCGATTTCAGGAGTTCTTGTACTTTTGGATGAGTCAATGTGTGATTCGTTATCATAAGTCCAAGATGATACAATCCCATGAATTTTCCAAATAGGTTTGTTGCCTCCAAATCAAGGATGTTGTCCATGAAAACTGAAAAAATTGAAAATTTTGAGTTGTAACACATTAATCTTATCTGATTTAAATTCTTTATATCGATTGAACATTGGTCAAAATATTTACAATAATCTTCAGTTCTCTTATCTTCAATAAAGTTACGTAATTTTTTATTTATTTTTAAATTTTTTTATTATTTATGATCGTATGTTTACCGATTTGCAACAAAATAAAAATTTTAGACAACAGACTCACTTTGTATGAAATTGATATTTTGTATTTTTTTTAATATCTCTTCATTTCTGGAGATTATTTAAGATCAACTTCAGTTACGTCATTTGGTTTTTGTTTTTATTTGAATAGTCAAAGAATAAAATCTGGTTTTGATTCTAAATTCAAAGGTGGGTTTTTTTGGCTGAATTGCGTGTTGCTACCAAGAACCTTTGATTTAAAGAATGTTGAACTTAAAAAAAGATTTAACTGGAATTAATTTAATATTTTTTGGCTCAATCACAACAAATTTATATAAAAAATGTCATCAAAAAGTATTTTTTAAATTAAAAATACTTTCATGAAATCATAAATTAAACGGAAATTGTTCTTATATTTTTATGATTAAGTATGACAGGTATCTTTTAATATTTTTCCAAAAAATGAAAAAAAATGTTCTCGAAAAAAAATACTCACATGCAGTTTTTTCAACAATTCCATCAACCAAGACTTCAGTTAAGTTTCCAACGCCTTTGTTCAACTGAAATGGGGTTAAAACGGTCACTTCATTTCCTCTTTCTGCCAATTCACGCATGATAGCACTTCCAAGGATATAATGTGACTTTGACATTGTTGGAAATACTCCCAGAATTTTATAGGCATCACTTTTTTCAGGTAGTGCTCCAATAAAAAAGATGACCCCTAGAGCCAAAAAGCCAGAGACGACCTTCATGTTGAAATGAACTTGAATCTGTTTCTTTTATATGAAATTACTTCTTTGAATTGTCTATGAAAGCAAAAAAAAAAAAGATAATTTCAGTTCAAAATCAACGCAATAAATCAAAATAAAAAAACCGAGCACGATCTGGTCTGTTCAACTGTTTTGACCGAACTAGAAACTGGAATTCGTAACCTGTTGCTTTTTTGATAATTGAAGAGAACTATACGAGTTTTACTCTCAATAGTGACGAATACATGACTTTATTCATTATCTGTGTTCATAAGAACTTGTTATGAGAATTTTTATATTTTATTGTTTGAGTAAAATTCTCACATATGATTATTTTATTGAATGAAGAGGGAATTCCAAGACATTAATAGTTTTATTTGAATTTTATTTAGAATTTTACTATAGTGGAATATTAAAACTTGTGATGATAAATCATGACTAAGCATTTTATTTGAATATCTGTGTTCAAAATTATACAAAATTTTTTAATGATTTTTTTTTATCAATTAACCAGGCGTCTCCATTATAGAAAAGTTATGTCAGGAAAATTAATTGAATGTCAAGGTCAAGTAAAAAAAATAACAAATTAATTCACATCATGTCACTTTAAGTTTACGAAAATAAAATTTAAATTGAAAATAAAAAAAAATTACCATCAATTCAAATAAAACGCCGGTAATTAATGTTCAAATAACAAAACACGACTGACTGAACGTGTGACTGACCATGATCAACGAACTATCAAAATATTCTCTTTTTATTTACAAATACATTGAAACAACCGGTATTTCAATGTTGATCTCTCGCATTCAGTTTTGTTTTGATTAGAATTTGTATCTTTCCACAAATAATCGCTATGACTCAGAACTTGAATAGGAAGCGTAAAGATGATAAAATTGTAAAATAATACGTGAAAATTAAAGCATTTTAATTGGTTTTGAATTCATTTCATTTATTAATTAACATTTTTAAACAAATTTTACATCAAATTTCACTTTACACCAAGCTCTCCAAAAAAATTCATTGAGTGTTATCCAAAAATTGATCGCCAAAGCCATCCACCAATAAAATAAATGAACAAAAGTGTGATTGTAGTTTTACAAAATTTATCGACAAACCACATGCTGTAAGAAAAATTGAAAATTAAAAACAGATTTTTATTTTATTGTATATAATTTTACATTTTCATGTGTCTCCTTGCAGCTGGAATGGTATCATCTGTTTCCTTTAAAATGTACAAACGTGCTGCTTTCACACAATTCAAGAAATAATCGACAATATCAACGCCATGACCATCAATTTTATATTTTTCCGATTCTTCTTCATTCAATTTGGCTCTCAAGTATAAGACATTTGCATTATCAAAATCCCATACGTGATTTGTGTAGTACTCGAATACTTCGAATCCGTTTTGTATTCGGCGTTGAACACGTTTTAATCTGAAATATTTTAAAAGTATGCATTAAAATTAAAGAAATCTTTGTAATTCAATTAAAATCTTACACTGGATCATAACCTAAGCAGATAAGGAGAACATCTAACACGTATGCAGGCACCCAATGATACAAAAAACAAGCAATATTGTGTTGTAATCTAGAACTTTTCATTGAGCCACCGGGATACCAGAGCACTCCATTCAATGGAAGTTTATTTTTCACAATCCATCTTCCTAAATCTACAATTTCTTGCCATGACAATTTGATTTCAGCTGAACTGACCATATGCCATATGCGCTTTGAATGATCTCTGAATGATTTGATTGAGATAATTAAATTAAATAGAATTTAATGGATAAAGAATCTTACTTATTTGCGATAAAGTTCCATGTACTTGTTATGACTCCATTTACAGCTAAATCCACAGGTAAGAAATCACCATATCCATCCTGTTTGCAGTACATTGTTCGAATCACACCTTTTCCTGCACCTGTTTAGAAAAAGTATTGTAAAATGTTCTAAGAAAGTAAAAATTAAATTAATTTTACCAATCAAAATCCCTGTAGGACCGTTTATGTTGTCTGTCCATCCAGGAATTGGCTCCTTCCAACATGGAATGACTGTAAATAAATTTATTTTATTTTAACATTTTATTCAAATATCATATTGAACTTACTAATTGAAGGTCTCCATACAACACTCGGAATCTCTTTCATTGACTCCATCACCAGACTTTCAGAAAGTGCCTTTGTGAAAGCATACGTATTCGGAATATCTCCCAAAATCTTTTTAGTTATTCCATCAATTGCGGCATCATCTAGCCACTCACATGCCGATATGACTTTATAAGGATCAGTTGGTGGTGGATATTCCTTTTCAAGTAATAACTTTTCATTAAGATGACAATATGCCGTTCCCATGTAACCAAACATTTCCAATTTTTTGCATTCTTTTGCAAGATCAAGCATCAATTTCGTGCCACGAGTATTCAATAAGACGGCACGTTTAAGTGGTTCATCAAAACGAATTGTGGCAGCACAGTGATAAATTATATTAACGTTATTTGTTATGAGTGAACGATCATCGTCTGATAATCCAAGGCCTAATTGAGACACATCACCGGGAATCGCTCGTACTTGTTTCAGCATGTAATCTAAGCCGTATTCTTTTTTAACGGAGTCAAAAAGCTACATAATTTGAAATTTAAGTGTAAAATTAAATTTTAGTACAAAAATTTGTTACTCTCACCGCATTTTGAAAAATTACAGGAAGTCGCTCTTGTGGGTCGACTCCCTTTTTGGTTCGGACTAGCAACCATATTCCTCCAAGTTTTGGCATGCATCTGAGAAATTTTTCTATGATAACTTTCCCTAAGAATCCAGTACCTCCAGTTAGAAATATGATTTTTCCATCAAATGATGGAGTTATACGATCTCCTGACATGGTCTACTGAAATTAAGAGAAACGAAATAGAATGGTAAAATATTCCTATGATTCTATGATATAATATCATTATGTTGCCCTTATAATCGGCTTATTATGAGCTTATAACCCATGAAGCGTAAAAAATAATTTTAAAATATCATTTCAATGACTTTTTTTTTGTATTATACCAAGCAATTTCATAAATTTTGGCAATCACTTGACCAACAACCCTTCGCAAGTGAGTACCATCGTAATTGATGGCCTATCGAATGAAAAATGAATTCAATTGATGGAAATTTCAATTCCTGGTATTAACAAAAATCACTTAATATTGAAAAGTGTGTCAAATTATGCAATATTTCATTATAAACGTATAACATTGATCAGACATATACGCGGTCTTTAAACTTTTAACAGTATCATTATAATTTTTTAACATTATGCGTCATTAAACCATGTTTTGTACTTCATGTCTGTTTACGGAAAAACAACGTTATTTTAAAAATGCAATAAAATTTACTTTAAAAGTGAATTGCATACACAAAACTCGATTTCTATGGGCAAAATTTTGATTGCACTGTTGAATGCTTTGATTCTCTTGCAGAATTGACTTACAAGTATTATTTTGTATGATTAACTAATAGTAATATTTTTTTATCATATGAAAGAACATGAATGGCAAAAAATGCATTATTTTAACTTGTTTATTGAAATAAAAACGTGATACAATGTATGCGCTCTGTTTTGTAATGCAGAGAATTAGGAAATAGTACAGTACTATAATTATTTTTGTTATTTTCAGGTATTTGGATGTGATGAAATGCGTTCCTAAAAACAAATGATGAAATTTCAAAAATTTAATACATTTGAAATCAGGCCTAAGACTTAAAACGATATCTGGAGTGAGACTTAAAGAGATTCATGATACGAACTCTTGAAGAAGATGGCAAGCAATTCAAAGTAGAGAAAAGGCTCGAGACGTAAATATTTCACATTTCATCACAAACTCATCCATTAAAAACTAGGCAATGACACGGACCATAAGGCATGTATTTGACCATGAATTCATGTTCTTTTTCGGAGTTTAATGGTCTTTTTTGGGTAATTTTTATCCTTTGACCATTGAACAATGGTCTTTTATATGCATTTAAATCAGGAAAAAGACCATGACCATTCCATGTATACATGGTCTTTTTGGTCTTTTATGTTCTTTTCATGTTCTTTTATACGGGTAAGTGTCTTAAATTCCGAAGCAACTATGTTTATTATCGATGCATATTATTTTTTCTTTAAATGAAATGTTTAAACTTTGGCATTAAACAATTGAATCTTTTATTATTAAATTTTATTAACGAATTATTGTTTAAAATATTTAGATTTAAGTCATATTTTTCCTTTTTTAAAAAAAATAACATTTTTGTTTTAGGTTGAAGTAATTTGAAGCAAAGTAGTAGAGAATGTTTCAAACTACAACTTTGCTGGACTGAAAACTTTTTATGAAATTTGTAAAAAATTAACTGCCTTTTTTCTTCACCTTTGTTTTATAACTTTTAAGCTTAAATGTTTTCTTTGACCACAGCAAAATATTATCCAAAAATAAAGGTCAAAATGACAAATACATGAAAAATTGTTGTTTTGTATGGGAAATTATTTACCAAGAGAAATAAAAACATTGTGCTGAAGTTTGCCACGAGTTTTAAACGCTTGCTCAAACTCGTGGAGGAACTCATTTACATGACTCTAACTCGTGAAAATTAATATTTGAGGGGTTTCAACTTGTGGAAATGAATTTTTGATTACTTTTAACTCGTAAAAATAAATTCTTACTATTTTCAACTCGTGAATACTCGTGAATAGTAAAATTTAATTTCCGAAAACTCGTGGAAATTAATATCCGAGCAATTTCAATTCGTGGAAATTAATATTTGAGCAATTTCAACTCGTGGAAATGAATATTTTTTTTTTTAAACTCGTGGATTTAATATTCGGTGAATGTGGATAATAATATTAATTTCCACGAGTTGAAATCGCTCGGATATTAATTTTTCACGAGTTGAAATCGCTGAATATTCATTTCCACAATTTGAAATCGCTATAGTATTAATTTTTACGAGTTTTCGGAAATTAAACTTTACTATTCACGAGTTGAAAACAGTAAGAATTTATTTCCACGAGTTTAATGCAATCTTATATTCATTTCCACGAGTTGAAATCACTCGAATATAAATTTCCACGAGCTAAAATTGCTCGAATATTAATTTCTACGAGTTGAAAGCAATCAAAGATTCATTTCCACGAGTTAGAGTCATGTAAATGAGTGCCTCCACGAGTTTGAGCAAGCGTTTAAAACTCTTTGAAGCGTATTCAAACTTGTGGCAAATTTCAGCACAGTAACACAATTTATTCTAAAAATGCTAATACTTTGTAAGAGTAAGTAACTTTTTTAATATATCGTTATAGATGTTTACATACAAATCAATGATTTTTATGTATTTGCCATTCTCAAAATGCTAAACTTAATTTGAACAGTTTTCAAATGGCTTCTCAAAATTTTTGTATGAAAACCTAAAAAGTGGTCAAATAAAACATTGTAGCTTCCAATACGAGAAACAATTTTGCAACAAAACCTTAATATAATTAACAATTATTAAAAATAACCTTCGTGTAAAGTGTTTCTTTGGCAAATTTTAGCGAAATTTCTCAATTTGATCATTAAACACCGCTCTTTTACCATGAAACTCCGGTCTTTTGACCATTACCATAGGATTTTTACCCTGAGTCATGTTCTTTTGAACCTGGATTCATGGTCTTTGTATGTTTTATTATATGACCCTAGAAACATGACCATGACCATTAAGACGGGGTCATCTATGGTCCGTGTCACCGCCTAGATTAAAAACGTATCTGATAATGCAACTAAATAAGTAATTACATTTTTAACCTCCAACAATGCACTTTAAGTCATAATCACTGTAATTTATTAAATTTTATATGTCATTTCATTTCATAAACCATATTTTTAACGGATAATTTTGTCTTTTATCATGGTAAAATGAAATTTCATACTTTTTTAATTAAAATTTTGCATTAAAACAATTCATCAACAAAAAATGTACCTTTAAACCTCAAAAATGTCCAAATTACATATAAAATTGCTTGTATTTCATATAAACATAAATCATTTAACAGAAAACAACTCGATTTCTCTTTTACATTTATCACTTTAACTATCTTGTAATATGTGTTATTAAACTGTTTTATTTAGAAATAATTTTTAAAAATAATATTTTATGTAAATGTTTGCTTTTATAATATTTTTGGGTATTTTTTTTTGTTTATTTATCAAATAGTTTTATAATATTTTGAATTGAACTTTCTTAGCTAAAAATTTACTTTTTAATTTCATTACAGATGTTAAACAATGACTATTCGTTAAAATTATAGTGAACATAAAATTTTGGTAATACATTTTTTTTAAGGGGTGGAAAATTTCGTCTAGGCTTTTGTGTTTGTATGGAACCTGAAATTCATTTTGAAGTTGGTTCAAGAGGAAAGTATGTATGTGTGTCAGACATTTTATGTAATAATTTTTTTTTGCTTCAATTGTTCACTTCATTAGATATTGAATGATTAGTTTTTTTTTTCCATCACAATTGACCATGAGGATCATTTCATTGTGGTAACAATAACAATATTGCTACCTTGAACTTTGTAATGGGATTGAAAATGTCAAGTGTATTACGTCAAATTAGATTCCAAACGTGCTTAATTGGATTATTATTGTGAATTGAAACATTCTACTAGAACAGAAGCTCAATTAACAGGTTAAATTTAAGATGCGAATCAATTCATTCTTGTTGAGGTTCATGAAAGTTCATATCGTTTAAGTGTGATGTGAATAAAATTAAGATACTGGTAGTTAATTTCAATGACTTTTGATATTTAATTTTAATTATTTTTAAATTTTTTTCAAGTAATTAATTATGAATGTAAAAACAAAAGTGAGACGACGAAAGTATGACGATGATCAAGTGAATTTACATCATTTGAAGGAAAATTACCATTCATGTGTGACGATGCCTATTCATGTGAGAATTTTAGAAAGAATCAGACAAGACCTTCAAGATTGCACAAAATGAGAAGAAATCTGAAGCTTAGTCAGGAAAGTCAGTTAAGTTCTGCATCAACCACCTTGGGTTTGTCTCCAAGTTGGAAACTGCACATTAAAGCTGATTTGGTAAAAAATGATCATGATTGAACGAGAATTTTTGTACAATTCCAGTTAAAAAATCCCACATACATGTCCGTTATAAGTGAATAACGTAACTTCACATGCAACTTTCACTTATTTTTATTATTAAATTTGCAAGTGCATAATGCGAGCAAATTCATGAACATCATCATCATAAAATTATTTATTTACATACAAATATTTTGAAACAAACAAACGTTACATGGCCCTGATATAACTTGTTTATAATAATTTTGCTCTTGCTCTTCATTTTCACTTAGACCATCATTCAATTTTTTTTTGTATTTTTAAGAAATTTCCTTTTATTAACTCACTTTTAATGATATTTGAATCAAAGATATTGATCGATGCTAGTTTTTTTTTTTAAATTCTTTAAATTCAATTCAAATTTCAAAGAGATTTCCAAATAATTAACTTATTTATTTTTATTCTGAATCAAATTATTTAACCGTCTTAGCCATTCAAGAGTTTCAGCTAAACTGAATTCAATTTAACTAAAATTTCAGTGTTTACTGTTCACTTGACGCAATTGTAAAGCACAATTTTCGTTCATGAATGTACTTGATCATTTACTTGGATCGCGAACATTGTTGATGTTTTTTTTGCTCTGTATTGAAACATGAATTGAAATGTATACGAAATAAACAATTTTTGGATGTAAACTTACAACGGAAAGCTTCATTTCATGTAACAAAGTGAAAAAAATATGCTGAGTGTGATTTTCAAAGTTTTTAAGGGAAAAGTTTACATTTGCACATTGGAGTGAAGATTGCACCTGTCAAATATGTAATTTGATATTTTTTGCAAATGAAATAATTAACATTATTTGAATCGAACAAAACTTTAGACATCAGAATTCCACAAAAGGCCTAAGGTGTAATGTCAGAATCAAAATCGATTCTTCACAATCACTTCTAACAAATTTTAAGGTAAAAGATTTGGTTTTTCTTATTATTTTATGTTAATATAATACTTTTATTTCAATTAAATATATTCGATGAATTTTTACAGTTATCATTTATGTGTGGGTTTGTTTTATATTTTAATCATAACATTTAATATAGCCACTTTTTATTTTATTAGTTCAAAGGATTTACTTCCTTCATGTTATTAATTATAATAATTATTTTCACTTTTTCTTAAAATTTTACTGATTTTCTTTCACATTTTTAATAGATCTGCCTAATCTGATGAATCCATTAGCACGTCCCAGTCTTATAAAATTACCATCAATATCGATTTCTTGACGTTCTGGTTCATCCTCAATTGTGAAAGGCCAATGTCTGTAACGTGATGGTGCATCACTCATAGAACTCTCATCCATCGATGACATATACTGAGGTGTTCGTTTCCCGAATCGAATAAATCCATCACCTCGTTGACCAAATCTCAAGTCATGCTGTTGTGATTGTTGAAGATCGTCTGAACGTCCCAAGCGTATTAAGGGATTTGTCCGACCAAGACGAATAAAGGTACGGTCAGTGTTACGACGTGCTGCTGCAACATCAGTAGCTGATGGATCATAGTAATTCCCTGGATTTGAACCTGCTTGTTCCGTTTCTGAGGATGCTGTTGATACCGAGGATTTCATATACCAACAAAATATTATTGAAATGAGTAAGAAAAGTTTCATTTTAATGGAATGTTTTTTTTTTGTTGATAAATTAACACAAATTATTAGATATTGACTTGATAAGAGCAAATATCAAACTGAATGATTTTCTATGCAAATTAAATTGTTTTATATACTTGTCTGAATAATTATTTTTTTTGTTAAAGGGAACTGTAAACATATATCCCACACACAAACACACTCACTCTCTAAGATCCCATTTTCACAAGGATAAAATTAGAGTTCAGAAAATTTTTAGTATCAAGTTACTTTCATTCAAATTTATGTTTTGTGGTGACTTAGTTTAATTTTAATTAATATTACAATGAAAATTTTGATATAAGAGTAAAATAATTGATAAGTGTTTGTTAATATGTGTCTTGTAACACACAATCACTAAAATTTACATCGCTTACAGTCATCATTATGTTCTTACATTTCCAAAAATTGATTATTTTAATTAATATTTAAGTAAATAACTATAATAAAATGCTTGACAAACTTAAATTTCATAATGGGCGCTGTAGACATAAAACTCATGTAGACTCAAAACTCGTGTCTTTTTTATTTGATTAGGACAAAATTGTGTTCAATCACATTTCATTAATTAAATTTCAAGAAATGTTATAAAATTAAAGTAAAATTGAATTATTATCATTTGAAAAAAAAGGTAAATGAACTGATATTTAATGAATGAATTTTAAAATTCACTTTGAAATGTGCGACATCTGTTTTCTCATTACACCAATGAAAGCCATTTTTTTCGTGATCATATTAAAAATTCAGTGAAATACAAGTAAATGCTTAACCCATAATGAGCGATCATCACATTGACATTTCACATTTCCTTTAGATTTTAATTTCAAGCCCTGAATACATTCAAAATACAAATTAAGGGCTGATTTTGACCAACAATCTTCTGAACTGACCTACATAACATTCAAATTGAATATTTTGAGTAATATTTTAAATAGCATCTAAAATGTAGGTTCTTATCTGTAATTAAGAATTCATGTCAGGTGTATTAATTTCCGTTTTTCGTGTCTTTCAACAGTCATTTTTGACGTTCCGAACCCTTCATCATCTAAAACTATTAAATTATTGAAATAACGCTCATATTCCCACAAAAGTATTTCATGTACTACGGAATTAGTTACAATTTTATAATTGATTTTGATAAAATGCCTTAATCTACCTTTAATTACGAGTGTAATAAATTCCTCAACATATCACATATCACTTTAATAAAGTAACATTTTATACCTAACACGAGGACCACCACGCATCACTTTTATCAAGAATATTTTTTGATAACAACTATAATTAGCTGACATTTGAAACGTTAAAATACGCATGAAAGGTAAAAAAAAAACAAAACCAATTCATGATGCGTCAAAATGATTTGGAATTTTTTTTTCGTACTTTTGTTTATGAATTGAAACAATTCTTTGAAAATTACCTGTGGATTCTTTTCAAGGGATGTGCATTCTTTGTACTTGATTCTTAATTTTTTTTCTTTTGTGAAACATCATCTGAGTTACAAAACAAATATTTGACAAGATAAAGTAACAACAAGAGGATTAAATTTAAATGAATATTGCACAAATATTTCATGTAATTGTTTAAACAGATATTTTATACGAGGGAAAGACAAAACACATAGAGCAAGTGTATAATGTGTGAGTGTGTGTATGGAAATATAGATGAATGAATAAAAGATAAGTTAAGTCGGATTATTTGAATGTGTTTGAGTGAATTGAGTTACTGAATACTTTACTAGGTGAAGCCCTTGAATTTACGATGATGGATCGATGATCAATAGACATGTACGAAATCCAACGTAAGTTGATGTTGCAAATATTCTGGTCGAAATTTCCCAAGAGTCACTGCGGTTCTTTTACCTAGGGGTTTAGTGGAAGGGAAATTGGAGCTTTTTTGTCAAATTAACTTATGGTGTAAAGAGACCAATACATCCACTTCCCCAATTTAACATCTAACTTAAATCAAATAAACGATTCCAATGAATAATCTACCTAAACAAACACTTGAACGAACGATCACTCACAACTCAAGACAATTCACACACAAATACATCAATTCATTTTCATTCATTTAAACCGAGTTCCATTGATGTTTTCAAGTAAAATAATACCGTATTTGAAATAATTGTCTCAGAACGAGTTACGAATTGAATACGAACAGATCATTAAAATTAATATTAGTACGTTGCGCACGCGGCTTATATTTAAAGTAAATAGAAATATACTGAGGTGTGTAAAATTTTAATAATAATAATAAAAATAAAATTTGTGTGACTTTTGAATAAACACACAAAAATATTTTTTTATCATTTATTTGAACAAACTAATTTGAAAAAAAATAATAATAAAAAAAATAATATAAAAGAATTTATAGGTAAATAATTGAAATAACTAGAAAATTCGAAGAATTGGAAAAAATATGATAATTTGTGTATACAATGAAAAAAGAAAGAAATAAAGCAGAAATTTGGACGCAATTAAAATACAAAACGAGAAAATAAATGCATGTTCGTCTTGTTTCTATCCATCGACTGGTCATCGTAGGTGTTAAAATAAAACAAATATTTGAAAAAATAAATTTAAAATGATTGATCAAGAAATTAACCCTTAAATACATATCAAATTCAAATGTGATGTGATTTATCATGAAGATAAAAAAAATAAATGTAATTAGTAGTCAACAGGTGTGCGATCACGTTTAAAAATGCAATAAAAACTGTGTTCCGAGTTCAAATTCAAGGGTTTGGTCTCAAAATCAGTATTTATTTATTTTTAATTTTTTTTACATATTTATTGCATTCAAATTTGTTTTCTTTGTAAATTGAGGAAGTATTTTGACTTGGCTTGAGTATTA
This sequence comes from Culicoides sonorensis, assembly GCA_900002565.1. NCBI lineage: Eukaryota > Metazoa > Arthropoda > Insecta > Diptera > Ceratopogonidae > Culicoides > Culicoides sonorensis. Next base: position 343,796 of record LN483448.1, on the reverse strand, counting down.
AAATGTAAATAATAACTTTTTTGTGTGTAATCATAAAAATAATTTTGGTATTAAATTTTACGTCATTGAGTTGAAGATATTACAATAAAGTGCTTACGAAATGTTGATGTCATCCTCCCTCAATTTGTGAACATTCAACGGACATTCAAATATTAGTAATAAGGTCAATTGAGGCTCAAAATGAAATCTGAAGTGGTTAATTTTTGAATTTAAAATGATATTTTAAATGAAATCTAATATTGTGACATAAAATACTAATCATTTTCATACCAAAATCGAAAAAATAAATAAATCGGCATGTTAAAGCGGATTACGCTCATATTTATAGTTGTTAACATATGAATGAAATTCAAAGAACCAGGAAATAAAAGGCAAAAATGATTAAAACTGGGTCAGGTGATAAATTTACATTGAATTATTAAAAAAAATTGACAAAATAATCGTTATGTGAAAATAAAGAAACTTTTTTAATGACATCATGATTCATAAATGTCTTTTTAAACTTATGCTCATACCTGGATTTAAGTGAATCAGTCGATTTACTTCTTTAATTCAATTGAAATTTAATGTTTTTTTGTGTCATATAAACCTAAAATTTGTACCAAAAAAAATTTTACGGAAGATTGAATTCTAAAGGTCATCAAATTGACAGCATACTAAATGTCTTTTTGATAATTCTGAAATTGAATCAAATATGGTTTCAATACATTATTAAAAATAATTAATATTTTATTGTGACATTTTTTTTTGAAATTAATAAAGTACTTTTATGATCACCTATGGCGCCATCTTGGATAAATGTTGTTTTCTCTCTCAACAATAAAAAAAAATTATCTTTGAATATATTGGTTTTGCTTTATAAGTACAATTCATTCATTTCAATCGTTCATTCAGTTTGTCTGTGACTTAAAATTTCACATGTGTGCGTGAAGTTGGTGCGAGTTCTTTCATTGTATTGAAGTTTTATCACCTGTCCTCTTTTTACCTGTGATTTTAGTGTAACTTTTTATCTCTTTTATTCTCACATATGTTATGTGAAGTAAATTTTAGTATGAAAACCACTCATAATTTTCTCAGGAAATATAAGTTTCTTGAATTTTTACAAAATTTTATGTAGATCACTTTTGATTTAAATTTAGACAAAAAGCTTACAGATGATTATGATCAATTTTTATAACTTTTACATTGAAATCTAACATAGCTTAAGGCTCAAATTATGATTTCATGTTTTGAGTTTATTATCTGATTCAATTAATTTCGTAATAAATTTACTTTGATTCATGATTTGAATGGGCTTTATTGAAATTGATCATAAAAAAATTTTCGTTAGCTTATTTTCAGAGCCATTCATTTTCAATTTTTTCTGATAATTTTGATATATTTAAAAAATAAATCATTAAAAAAAAACTGAAACATGATTTCAATAATTAAAGTTGACATTCCATTCCAAGTGAGTTGACTCCGTATTGGGTACTTCTCAAATTATTTCTTAATTTACAATTTTAATGATTTTTTTTATTACTTTACATAATAATGCATTTTGTGTCTAAATTTGTCAAACAAAAGGTATCAAATTGCTTATTTAATTGACTTGATTTTGAATAATTTTTTGGTCTCATAACTCTTTGTAACAAAGCAAAATAAATTTTGTATAGAAGAATATCGACGTGAGATAAACTTTACTTTAAAAGTTCGAATAAGCGATTGTCAGGAAGCTGAATGCTCTGTAACTTGGATACATCACGCAAACTACCCTCAGCTTTCACAATTGACCACAACTCTCAATTTTTTAAGCAATCTAGACTCCTAAACTGTTAACTTCAAATAACTGATGCAATTTACTTTGAAATAAAAATAATATTAATTATTAGAAAAGTCATTAATAACAAATTAAATCGATTTAATTTCCTCTTTATTGAAGTCATAAATCAAGAAATTATTTTTTTTATTGCCCATTGCAAAACTGTTATCGTAAAATTCGTGTCTTGTCATTCTGGGAATAAATTTTTTTATCGTAACAAATTTCCTGATGCAAGAAAATCACCTTTTACAATGAATTGATAGCTCTTTGAATTGAGACCCAGAACACACAAAGCCTACTCAAAGAAAGAAACAGTCTTTTTTTTAATGACTAGTCTCATTCTTATAGTACTATGACATTTTAAAGTCATTGTGGGTGGTTTTCATAGCAATTAAACCAGAGAAAAAATATCAGAATATCAAATTTAAAATAAATATTAAAGTATTTGAAATTCAATATTGATCTATTGTTAGAAAATAATAAGCATTGTCTATAAGATTTTTAATGTTAAATAAATCTCTATTCAAGAATTATTTTGCAAAAACTATTAATTGGACGTTAAATATTTATTTACATCAAGAAATCACATCATACTATTATTATTAAAACGCCCACTTATCTAGTTTGTTTCTCATTTTGGTGATGTTCACTAGAAATGTTTCATTTAATGGATTAAAAAACTTTGGAGATTTGAACAAGATTTGAACAGGTCTCAGAACTCAATTTCACTTTTTTTGAAGCTTCAATATTCAAAAAATCTGGAATTAAATCAACTTTTTTATAGTTTATGGTCTCAGTTCGGTTAACAATGAATCATCAAAAAGATAATTTTACATTCAGAACAACGCCTTTTGTCTGCACTAGTTTAATTTTAGCAAATATCTTATCCATTGTTTCTGTTCAACTCATTAAATGAAAAAATCAAAGATAAACCAAAAAAACAGCTCAACACAACCAAAGCCATATGGTTTGGTATTTGCAAAAATAACTGGCAAATTATTGCTAATCAAATTAGCCTTTTGAACAACAACAGTCACGTTGTAACTATTTAAATTTAAAGCTCTATCAAATTAATAAATCATGAGTTATTGTTTTAAGAAAAAAACTCTCAATCTGTCAAACAATAAATAAATTTATGAACAAATTATTGACTCGATATCTGTGTTTTAAGCGAGTCTGCGTCTGTAAAATTATTTAAAATGTCAACTTCACACTGCATAAATTAATAAAATAAATAACACATTGCTAAATAATGAAATTACTGTATGTGTGTCTTTTGATTTAAGATTGTGTTAAATTTATCTGAGAAATGGCATTGATTTTGATTTAAAGTGATAATTTTTCCTGAATAAGATAAAAAAAAGTCAGATCTTAGTCATGCATTCAATGAAAATGAAATTTCATGGAAATTTTTCTTACATTAACTTTACACTGATCTTCTTTGTTGAAATAAAACGGAGATCTACTTAAAATTCATTAAATAACTGCTCGAATGGCGACAAAATTCTTTAAAATGTTAAAAATAAATTTAAATCTCCAGTAATAGAAAATTACACTTATTTAAACGATCAGATTCGTTCAAATAAAAAAATATGTTAATTTATTGCTAGTATTAACCAGTTTATGTCTTTTTCTGAAGAGACAATTCATGTTTGACTAATATACATACTACAAAGTGATGTTAAATAAGTGACAAAATATTTTAGTGAGCAGTAATTATAATATTTATCTTTACTTTTTTTTTTGTCTCTATTGATGTTAAAGTTGAATGTAAAGCATTATAAAATTTTATAACATTTAAAAGCTTCACTCAATAAAAGTGAATTAACTTTTAGTTTGTTAATCTTGATGTTCTAATTTAAAAAGAACGTTAATTTCAAAAAATAAAGTAGAGCCCAGTTAGCATAAAAATCATTACAAACAATGTCTAAAAGTATTCTAAAAAAATTTCATTTAAATTTTTTAATAATATGCTGAAACAACGTGTTTTTGATCACTTCACATGATTTAAGATCATACTTTTCACACAAATTTGTCTGATTTCGTTAAAACAACGATTAACTACTTCTCATGCATTTTAAAATAATAAATTATCTAATACAAATTACTGACAACAATCAAACAAGATTCTCATTATAAATATAGATGAGATTATAAATTAGCAGTATTTTACATTTATAAGAAGAATTTACGTGATAATGACAAATTAAATAATTACACAATTCTCATATGACATTTGAGCTACTTCATATTTTGAAGCAAAAGTAAAAAAAATTACTCGTAATTAAATTAAGCTTGTAATTCTAATTGTATTTTAACCAGAATTGAACAAAACTGTGTTAAATTCTCAGAAATTAAGTAGAATCTTAAATATTCTGGAAATTTTCTTGAATTTTATTTTTGTAATTGAATTCTCTTCAAGCTAAAATGGCGACAAATTACTTTTATCATGCTCCGTGTGCACAAATAAATCACGTATTTATCGATTAATCTCATTTGAACTGATATTCAAAATACGTAAATTAATATTCAATCAAACAAAGACTCAAATAAGAAATAATCATTTGAGTATATTTATCTCTTAATTTGATAAGTTCAAATCAAATTTCAATAAATTGAAGCGACGATACATTGTGAGTGTTTATTTAAAATATAATTCGAGATAAGCAAAAAAAAGTAAACAAAGAGACTCAACTAAACTTTGCTAACATCAGCTCATGCAATTCTACTAAAAATTATTTCAATATTATAATTAAGACACTACAAAAAACCACAAAATAATTTCATGAAACGTGATATCGTTAAACAAATTCGATATTTTTTATTCATTTCATAAGTTAATCGAGTTGGAAGACAAATTTTAAAATAAAATTATTGTATATTAGGTCAAATTTAGCATAAAACATGCGTCAGTATAACTTGAGACGTAAATTTTTATTCAAATTTCGAGAATTTTTTATTTTTAACGTGTATTGATATGAAATTAGAGAGAAATTTAATCAATGCATCAGTTTTATTACCATACATAATTTTTTCTATCACTTAATATGAACAAATTACACATAATTTGTTTTCATTTGTAATTTGCAATCAAATAAAAATAAAAATTGTGATTATTATTATTATTCAAATAGTTGTAATAAAAAGGAGGAATTTATTATACTTTTTCATTACACATTTCAATATTTCAAATTGATAAAATATGTAATGAGCATTCCGTGCATAAAATTTGCATATTTGATTAAATTGAATGTAGCAAAACTGATATTCTTTGGAAATTGAAGCGCACTTTGATATTTATTTGTAAATGCAAATTCAATTCTATTGTCTTGGTAATCGTTAACCTTTTCTTTGCCGGACGACAGTTAATTCAGGGGTCTGAACTGAAATGTTCATGATAGTGATCGATATCGGAATCATTGAAATAGCATTGGTGTCTTTGTATAACCTAATCTAACATCAAGAGAGATGAAGTTGCAGTCAAAGTGTTAATCTGTGGCCAGGAAAGGGTTAAAATAGTTTCTACACGCGAAATGAGATAAACTATCAGTTCAATTGAAGTTTGAAGTACATTTGAATTGTAAAACAGAATTTAAGCACGTTGAATAACATTTGATAAGGAAATTGAAATTTGCTCCGTAATGCATACTCATTTAAAAACGCCTCACAAGGCTACTTAATTTCTTTGATACATGCTAACTGGGTGTTTTCAAGGTGATTTTTTTAATATAATTTCAAGAAAATATATCACCATACATATCACCCAAGTAAAAGACATTAAACAATCATAAATTTCTTCTAATCTTTTAAGAGCACCTATAAAATTACATTTATTAATAACTCATGCATCATCATTGTAAAGAGTTTAATGAAATAGAAAGGTTGATGCACGATATAATGAAAGAAAATAAAAATATCGATGCAATAAATAAATAAAAAAATATCTTTCTTTCTTTACATTTCCTTTAAACAACACTCAATGTGATTGAATTACAATTGACTCACAATACCAAGAGTATAAATTTATCAAATGTTGTAACTGTTTTTCTTTAGAACAAAGGTTTTTGTATTGTAAACGGTTAGTTGTCTATATCGGGCATTGTTATTTCCTCACATTCATACCTTTTTTTTGCAAATAAAATTTAATTTTTATTTAAAAACTTTTTCATTTACATAAAAACAAAATAATTAGCGAGTAGGCGCCACTTAAATTGAATAAACATTTAAAATTTAAGAAATTTAGATCAAAATAACTCTATTTTTGAGTTGAACTGAAAAAAAGTAAAGATCCTGTTTAGGCATTATGATAAGAAAAGACATCACTAAACTCGATTTTGAAAGCTTTTATGATTTTGTTTTTTGTTCTTTTTATATTAAAAATGACTGTTAATCTCATTATCGTGTTCATAATCGTAAACAAAATTATTAATATCACAATTTCTGGTTCATTTCTTATAATTTTATGTGAATTTAATGTTCAAATGCGACTGATAGCAAAAAATTAGTGTAGTTTAACCCACTATGAGCTAGCTTGTTATAAAACGAGATAAATACATGATAAAAAAAACCAGTTTTATTATTGAATTATAATATGGATTAGAGATTTTTGTTATTCAAATTTAGATTTGGACTGGACAAATAAGATTTGACATATTAACACCCACTTCAATGGTTTCTATTTAAGTTACAAAACTAAAACTCTATTTTGATGAAGCTTAAAGGTAATAAAAATCAATAAATTGACCCAAATATGACAGATTAAAGTCAATTTACCTTAAATTTGGAGATTTCTTTTAAAATAATTGTAACAATATGGTTTAAAGAACTTTCATATCTTGCCTAAAAATCATCTTAAAATGAAGATTTTTGTTGATTACTCAATTAATAATATGAAAGATGTCTTCAATCATCATCAAACTGAAATAATTTCATGCCTTCTTTCATTAAAAACCATCATTTATTACTATAATTATTGTATTTTTTTTATTTCTCTTATAATATAAATTTAAATAAAAAAAATGTTTATTCATTGCTCTCTTTTTAAAATCATGCTTCGTATTATTGCCCTTTGCCATCTATAATAAAATGTTATTGTAACGAGCAATATAAAATAAAAAAAAGTAAAACCACAAGAAATAAACATAAGAAATTTTTTCATAAAATGAGAACAAGACCGCATCAAATGAAACACACATTTAAGGCAGAAAACAACACGAGACATTTAAAACTACAAGACCATATGTTTTGAGTCATAGTAAAATGCATTTTGTTATTTGGTTTTCATCACAGATTTTAATTCCTTTTCAAAGTTTTATGATTTTATTCAATTTTTATGATCAAATAATAAATTTATGCATCGGTTTGTGTCTAAATTTATCTTTTTGTTTATTTTTTTCTTTAATTATTCATAATTAATTTGTTGTAATGTTGATTGATAGTAAAAACGCGTGCTGTTGATACATAAAATATTTCGATTATCATGCATGAGATTGTGATGAAGTACCATTGGAATCCAGCTAAACGAGTTACCTTTGTGATGATGTGTGATTGTCACGTGTGGAATTTTTTAAGTTAAACGTGTTTTTAATCAGAGAATTATTTACATTTTGATTTAAAAGGGGCTTTATTGGAATTTCGATGTAAATTTGACATGAATTCACCTTTTTAGCGCATTTTTCATGGATTTATTAAAACTGCATGTTGTCTGTCCATTAAGTTAAAATTGAATTGCAATTTGTGAGGTCCCATAAACAAAGACTCGAATTCAATGCATTAAATAAGTAAAAAAATAAATAAACGTCATCATCAGCTAGATCATCCACCTACACAACAAAAAACACATTTTCTCTTTATTAAAAGTCAATTTACATGCAATAACACTTTAAATTATCACTTTAAAATTGACTTGAAGTACAAAAATAATATAAAATAATATAAAAAACTGAAAAATCATTGTAATTGAAGAGAGACTGCTGCTACGAAAACTAATGAACACCAATTATTTCATATAATTTCAAATAAAATATGATGAAAAAAGTAATTGAATTGTAAAAATATACATATTTTAAATGTAATAAAAACCCGTTAATTTATGAATTGACTTGAATGAGGAAAAAAAAGTATTTTTAGTGTTATTTCAAGTTTCAATTTAACCCATTAATGGCTGTTGGGCAATTGCGGTGCCAGTAAATTTTGAATTTCTCGTCAGAGGCTTACAATTTACGTTTACTCCGAGAAAGACATTCCCGTTCGATTGACAGATATTGCCATGAAATTGCATTCAATGGGTTAAACTGAAATATTTTTCATATACTCACAAATTTACATCATAAAAATTTAATTGAAGCAAAATTCATTGAGCGCATCGCTAATATCAGATTCAATTATTTCAGTTAAAAATTATATCATTTTAAAATGATAGTTTTAATATAAAATCATTTGATTCCTTTTCATGAATCATCACCAAATATTGCTTATTTTCATATAAGACAAACACCAAATGTGATAATTGTCCCCAAAAACAAGAGAATTTTAAAAGAAATCGATTTAACATGATATTCGATGATGCAAATGTGACAAAAATGATCTAATCAATCAATTTAATGGTGATTTCAAACATGAATCACCTTTCAAAATTTGTCAAAAACGAAATGTGTTAATTTTATATTTAATCCAAATTTTAGTATCTTAATCCACTCAAAAGTAAATCCTGAGTCTACTCACCACTAAAAATCATCATAATGTCAATTTTTTGTTCATATGTATTTGAATTATATGTGACCCAATGACCTTTTTGAATATAAATATTTTATTATGGCATTGACTGATTTTATTTTAAAAAAAATCGTCTTTTTGATCATAACCTTGATGATCATGAGCTTAAATGTATATCTCAAATTTTGAAACAAACTAAGGATTCTCTGATCAATTCAAATCTTGTAATTTTTCGTTCTCGTGACTTTCATTTGGAAAAAATTACAACAAGAGCAAAAAATATTTGAGTAGTGTTAAAAAAAAAAAAACAAAAATCAAATTAACATTCGATTTGAAATTTAATGAAAAAAATATTCCATTAAAGCCCAAGGCAAATAAAAAAATGTAAAGCAGACAATGATAATTTTAAAAGAATACAAGAAAAAACACAAGAACAGGTATCCAAACAAACAATATTCATCTGACTTGTGAATATGATAAAAAACATGATGATATGATGATATAATACTAATAATTTAATGATATTCACAAGACTTGAAATGTTAAATACAAAATATATTCAATTAAAGTCAAGAAGAGAAAAAATTATAATTATAAGAACAGCTGTTAGATATATTTTTTTTTCTTTGTTACTTTTTTTTTGCACCAATTCTTGTCTTTTACCAATTTTTTACACATGGTCGTATAATATGCCGGTGGTATGTCGTCAGTCAGAGGCTCGGTATGAATATTAAAAAAAAAATGAAGTAATCGAAGAAGAAAATGGAAAGAATTGAGTAAGTACATTGACTTTGGTCTCACATGTGTGTGTGTAGACGATGCGGGTGAAATGTACGAGCAAAAATGTAACAAAAAAGACAGCTGTTTGTCGTTTGTTCAAGTGTTGATGTTTTTTGAAATGAAATGTATTAATTGAGAAAAAACTTGTAGAAAAATATCATTGAAAGGAAGTTAATCGAATTTTTAAGAGTCACTGTAAGGTTTCGCTGAGTAGATTCGAAAATTAATGACAGACATTTATCATAATGAATGACCAAGGTTAACTGATTCATCACACAAATTCAATGGCACTTCATATGACACTCCTCCTCCTACTTTAACAGAAATCCAAATATCAATCATGTGTCACGTATTCAATATTTTTATGTGTACTTTTCTATTCATTTTATTATTAATTTAAAAAATTTCATTGCATTCACTTAGCACACACACACACACACACACATAACTCGAATGCATTTCAAGAAAACTTGACTCAGACCTACTTTCAATTGAAGTGTACGTCGAGAAATGTGTATTTTAATAATAATTTATTTGAAAATAAATTTAAATTAACTGCAAGAGAAGAAATGTTTAGTCTAAAAATGTTGAATGTTGTATTAATCTCATATGCATTGCAACCTACACACATCAAATGTCCCTTTTCTTTTTCTTTCATTTCAATGTATATTTAAAATAAACAATCGTAATTATTATTATTATTGAAAATATGTTGACACATTCAAAAGAATTATGCAAAATACATTTTATGAGACTGTAATTGCATTTTAAATGATAATCAGTGTATTTTGACGTTGTCTCAAGGCGAAACACAATAATTCACTTAAAATTGCATTGCATTTGAATGAGATAATCTTGTATTTTAATTGAAACACTGAATTATTTTGAAAATTTAAAAGGGAGTGTTCTAAGATCTAATTAATCTAAAAGATTCTGATATTATTTCAATGGATTTTTTCTTTGCTTGAGCAAAAATGACGTCATAAAACGTTCAAAAACTATTCAATGAAGTCCCATTCACATGTCAATCAATAAAAAATGTTAATTTATTCATGAGAAAACCCATTTGAGTGTTAAACAGGTGTTAGCTTTTGTTTCTCTTCATTCTAGGAAATTCCAATATTCAAATTGGACACTCAAAACATGTTTACAGGTCAATCAAAGAAGTTTTTTATACCAAAATGACTTCACAAGAACATTTTCCCTTAAAATCAAATTGAAATCACTTCCCGTCATGATAAAAGTCACATTGTATCAATTTAAATGATTAACATTCAATTTTACACGAGAAAAACATGTAATTTTTTTTCAATGAATTTCATACATATTCATTAAATTACATGTTACATGAGTCTAGTGACATGAAAGAGAAAAAAAAAATTATTTTAATGATACAATTTAATAACTTGTCTTAGAATTAAAAGGCGTGAGAAAAATAATTAGATTGATTCGTTGAATATTTCATTGTAACAGGTAACACACACTGTTAATCTTATTTTGTAGTCGACCATCTGTCTGATAGGTTTTCACTATCATTCAATCAAATATAATAATAAAATGAAATTTGAATACATTAAAATACAAAAAAAATGGCATGACTCGTAATCGAGAACAAAAAATTTGATTGATCTTTGGACTTTTACACGTACATTGAAGCAAAAAAAAAGAGATTCTTCTTCAAAAAATCTTTTAATTATATTTCGTTACGTTCAATTCAATTAATTTAAGGTCACCTTACCTTCAGACTTTGATCAAGATCCAAAAAAAATTAAAATTGAATACAAATTTCTTCTTTCCATTTAATTGATGCCTAATTTATCAATCTAAAATGAATTTAAATGGAACTCAATTTCATTTATGGTTATTAACAGCAACAAAAAAAAATCACGTTCATTGATCATTTGTCATCTTTAGTTGAATTTTTGTACTTTGAACATTCAATTTAGATACAATTAATTAAAAAATACTAATATTTGATTGTCAACACCAATAATAACAACTTAATTGACTATTTTTGGATATCAATTTATTCATTCATGAAAAAAAAATAGTTGATCAAAGTTCGTTTTAACCATTGAATTGATAAATTGATGGAATTTGTATGAAAAATTTTCCAGATCAGAAAAAGGTGAAGTAATTTAAGTAAATTATTTTCCATTTTTTTTTGGAATCTTCCTCATACGATTTCAGTGATGATACACAAAAACTATAGTAAATATTTTAACATGAAATGAAATGAAAGAGACACGACAGAGCTTTCACGCTTCACTAACTTTTACATTCATGTTATTTTTTTTTAATTGAAAATTGAATATTTTACTTCAATCCAAAATATTTCAATTACTAAAAATGGAAAAAAAAAATCTAATTATCAATCAATGACACGATATGACATTGTATGATAATGAGAAGGCAAATTCATTTTAAAAGTTCTGTAGAATTGAAGTTAATTTTATAAAAAATTTTACTTTTTTAATGACATTATCTAATGTAACAAAAGAGTGAGATCAGTTGTTTAAAGAGAAAAAAGTTACACGCTTTCGTTACAGTCTTAAATTAAAATAAAACTAGATTTGAAATGAAATGCAATGCCAAACCCATAAATCTTAACTCTTTTTAAAAATATTTACTTATTTATTACCCTCTCCAGTGTGTTATTTGTTTTCGTAGAGACAGATGAAAGTTTTAAGTGTTTCAATGCATTTAACGTGAAATTAAATTTTGAGGATCACTTTATTTTTGATCATAGAATGTTATATTTAAGTTATGGATGGATCTAGACTCAAATCTGATAGATGCATAATATGAAAAATATTAATTTTTGATCATAGTTTCATTGCAGATCATTAATTTTATTCTAATATTTTTTTTTCCATTATATTGGAGCAAAATTCTTCTTATCTTATCATTTTACTCACATTACAAGGTATGAAATGATAAATTTTATTGTAATCGTATCAACAAATTTTGTTTATTTAAGGTGATATCCATTAAATTTAAAAGGAAACACAGTCATTTAAGTAGAAATAAATGATAAGAAACGTTACTCATGCAAAACTGTGTTGAGTACCTGCGATGAAAATGAAATAAATTTTATAATCGGAATGAAAGTCAAAAGTCTTTCAAAATGTGATTAACTTGAATCCGCTCTTCGATAATTTTCAAAAAAAAAATAATCATGTTCTTATGTAACATGCATAGCTATAATTTTATTCTTTGGTTTTTCTTTTATTCTGACGTTCGTTTCACTTAATGATCCATTCTATCATCAAATAAGAATATAAAAAATTAAATATTATTATATAAGTAGCAGAATCATAATAATTACTTTTTTTTGAATTGTATTCACTTTCAAGCCTGAATCTTAACATTGAATAGGTCAAAAAGGAATAATGTTAAGATTTAACTAGAAATCAGCATGTGTGTGGTATTTTTGAACGTTTATTTTTGCATTGTAATTTTAGTAATAATCGGGAATATGTATGCGCGAATATCATAAAAGGGAATGTAAAATGATACAAATCATTGTTAATTTTATTATTCAATCAAATAAAAATTAAATTACACAGTCGATGATCGATGCGTCGTCCAAATTTCTGCTAAATGTATCGAAAAATGTTACTTGCCTGATTAAAGTTAAATGTTAATATTTCATTTACAGCTATCCTACTTACACGATGAGACACCTTAGTGTTAAGGTGTTGGTAACTTGTCTTGCCACTGTGAGTCTGGTTAGTTGTAACCTCATCTCTCACACAACAGAAAATGTTGCTGACACCAAACCCCTCGCTCACGACTCAAATTTCAATAAGATGTTACCTGTGGGTAAGAAATTGACTTTTGTTGATGCTGATCATCCATCAAATCACTTAGATGTTGAAACAATGTCAAGTGATGCTGAAATTAAGAGTACTACTAAAACAGTGAATCATGATCTCGATTTGGATCCAGGGTAAATATTATTTGATTTCTATTAATATTTAAGTAATTAATTAATTTCATTTTCAGATTCAGTCGAAAGGTTTCAAAGAAGAAGCCTGTCTCGACAACTACAGTTAAGCCTACTGAAGAGACATCAACGGTTGGAATAATTCCTATTGCAGATACGGATAAAGTTGCTTCAAGTAAATTGGATGCACCAAAAGAACAGATTGATAAGGACATTGAAGATGCTTATTACGATGATTCCGATGAATATGATACGGAATATTCTGATGATAATTTATCACCAGAAGAAACGAAAAATTTACTAAAACCAATCAAGGAAAATAAGCCAAATAAGAAAGATTCGAAAGATACTCAGACAATCGAAGACGAAGAAGAAATCTTGGATCAATTCGATTATGATGAAGACGAAGATGAGGATATTGATGATGACGATCAAGATCTTGAAGTGAACTGTCCACAAAATTGTGTATGTGAGAAAAATATGAATGCATATTTTGTTGCAACTTGTTCACGATTGGACTTGGAAACCCAAAAATTCTCCACCTACATCACTGATTTGCATGTTTTGGATGTTGGCCCAAAATATCCAATTATCCTCAAGGAAGACTTTTTCAAGAAAATTGGATTAGCTCATGTGGTTTCAATCAAAATCACAAATTGCACAATTGAATATATCTCACCATATGCATTCAATGGATTAGATGAACTTTATTCAGTGAATTTGACCAACAATAACCTCGACATTATCCATCAAGATACATTTTCAAACAACACTAAATTAAGATTGTTAAGTTTATCTGGAAATAATTTGAGTTCAATGCAAGAAAAGAATTCACCATACAAAAATTACATGTTGAAACTTCCAACAATTGAAGAACTCGATATTTCAAGATGTAACTTCACCGAATTACTTCCAACCGCATTCTCCGAAATGAAAAATATCGTTTACATCAATTTGGCTGAAAACAATTTGAAGACACTACCTGGCTCACTCTTTGTCAAAGTCGAAACAATTGAGGAACTTGATTTGAGTAACAATGAAATTGCAACTCTCCCAAAACGTCTCTTCAATAAAACGTCACTTTCAATTTTGCATTTGAAAAATAACTTGATTAGTGGAAATCTTGGTTTCATTACAAAGGACTTGACAAAACTCGATTTGAGTGGAAACAAAATTGAGCATGTACACAGTGAAATGTTCAAATCAATGGAAGGAATTACAAATCTCCATTTACGTGGCAATGGAATCACTAAAATTAACCAACATGCATTTAATACCATGAAAAATTTACGTCACATTGATTTGTCACAAAATTTGTTTGAAGAATTGCCACCAATGTTGTTCTTTGCAAACAAGGATTTGGATGTCATTAAATTGAATGATAATCCAAATTTCAAGGCACTTCCATTTGAAGGATTCCAGAGTGAAGCAAAATCATTCAATGTCTACCACATGGATGTAAGTCACTGTAATATTGACTATTTGTCTGAAAAAACATTCCAAACTATGCCACAATTGACTAAACTTAATCTCGCAATGAATAACATCAAAAATATCGGTAAAGGTGTTTTCAGTTATTTAAGCAAATTGATGGAATTGGATTTGAGCAATAACTTGATTGAACGTCTTGATGAAAAAGTTTTCTTGCATAATCGTGGGTTGCATAAGGTTTGTAATACCATTAAATTTATCATTTCTTAAATTTATCATATCATTTTATAGTTAATTCTCGCTGCAAATCCAATTGAGAAATTGCAACCAGAAGTCTTTGACCCATTAGAAGTCCTCACAGAACTTGATATGTCTGACTGTGAATTGAACAGTATTTGGGCAGACAAAAAGAGCAGATTGATGGCAAGCAAGATGTTCAAAAAATTGAAGCATTTCAATGTCACAAATAATAACATCAAGAATGTTCATCTTTCAGATTTGATGGTAAACTTTACACTCAATAAGAGTAAAAAATATTTCAAAATTTAACATTTACAGGGAATGACTAACTTGGCTGTCTTCGATATTCGTTTCAATCCTCTTGAGTGTGACGAATCATTCCGTGATTTAATTCAATGGCTAACAGAACGAAAGGTGTGTTAAATTTTTGTGGAAATTAAGTGCAAATTTTAAATGATTTTTTACTTTAGGTGGCATCTGGTGACTCGAAGAGAGAAAGTCATACTCATGCTGAATTTAAGATGGACTTGGGATGGAAGGAACTTGCTAAACAGGCTTGCAATGATATGACCATTCAAAATGTGAAACCAACTTTACGTAAAGAGAAAGAAATGGAAAAATTAAATGAAGATGATGAAGATGTGTATGATTCATATGAAAATGAAGAAGAAGACGAAGAAGCTGATGAAGATGATGATGAATCAGAAGAAAAGGAAAATGAATCAACTATTGATGAGTCTTCAGAATTGAATAACGATGCTGATGTTCTCAAAGATAGTGCTAACGCAATCAAAGGATTCGCTGATGATATCTTTGGACGTAAGTTTTCAATTGGATTTGAAGAGGAGAGAAATTTAATGATTTTATTTTCTTTAAGGTGGTGATCGCAACAGCATTATAATCGATGAACAACCATCATTGTATTCCTCATACCAATTCCTTTGGCCAGTGCTTATAGTTGTTGCTATTGTAGCATTATGTTTGGTGATTATTTCAAAAACCATCGCTATTTTGTCATATCATCGAGGTGAAAGATATCGTCAAGCATTATTGAATAGCAAAAATTCAATTATTTATCAAAAATTGTCAGAAGAACTTCCAACCGCACCGACAACACCAAAAGTACACCGTTATGCTCCTATCAGTCAAGTGTAGAGTTAAGATTTACTTACAAACAAAGAAACACTCATAAGGGAGCTTTACAATTCATACTACAAACAAAAAATTATAATGTACTTAAGTCTGAAAACATTCCGTCTTTTTTCTAAATGGATTTTTTTTTAAATTACAACAGAACAACACACAAAATTAGTGCCATAGCAAATTTTTGAAAAAAAAACACTCCCTTTCCTTTTTGAATTTCATATTCAAAATAATGAGATACAGAACAGAAAAAAGGCACACATACAATAAAATAAAAATCACTTTTAATCAATAAATTAAAATAAAAATGTAATTTTATTCATAAGATTTATTATTTTGATTAAATTTAGCCAGTAGGAATACAAGATTATTACATTACTTAATATTATGTCATATTTTTCCTTTCAGTTTTCTTGAAGATATAAATTTAGAAAGAAAATCAAATGTACCAACAATGTATTTACTTACAAAAAATATAATGAAAATGAAAAAAAAACAAAAGTCAGTGCTTTTACGTTGAAAACAAAAACTATTACTGTAAGATTCTAAAAGAACAGTAAAAAAAATTATGTTAGGATGAATAATTTTCAGGAGCTTTCATGTGTAGCTACTTAGATTTCGTTTGGATTACAGAGTTATCTGAGAAATTTTTAAATTAAATTGAATTAAAATTAATATTTAACAATAAAATATTTTGTAATATTCTTAAAATTTAAATGAGTGTTCCATATTGCAATACATTTTGATCTGATTCGATTTAGATGGCCTCAACTTTTAAACATCTGAGTGCTTATAAGAGCTTTTCTTATCATAATATTTAAGGTAAGTTGTTGTAAGATTTGAGCTTCAGTCCGCAGTAGTAACAGTCAAAACTTTCAAAAGTTAATTTAATTTATAACCAGGCGTTTCCACTCATTCAACAATTATTCTTATTCATTCACAACCAAAATGAATGAATAGGTTTGTTATCAGTAGTGAATCGTTTGTTTTTAACGAACTGTTGTGTTTCTGTTCATACATTGAACGTATAGGAACAAAAACGATTTGAGATAAACATGAATGAATTTAACGGATTGTTTTTATTTTTTATTAATGAATTGAAGTCTTAGTTGGTAGAAAGTTTTTATTATAATTATAAAAAAGCAAGATGATTCCACGACAGCGAGTCTTACGATTGATGAACAGCATTTCAGCTGTATCGTAAGTGAATTTGAGGAAATATTTTATTGAAATAAGCTTTATCAACTAATTTTTTAAAAAGATGTCGATGTCCGAGTCATACACATCACAGCAAAGATGGTGCTCGTATGGAAAGTGCATTTGAGGTCAGTTCTAATTACATTTTTCAATTCAAACTACTTTTCATCCAATTTTTATTACATTCAAGATGTCATCATCTACAGTTCGATTTGGACCTGGTGTCTCTCGTGAACTTGGAATGGACTTACAAAATCTTGGTCTAAATAACATTTGCGTTGTAGCTGACCCCAATTTAACAAATTTACCATCAGTTCAAACAGCATTTAATTCTCTCACTAAATCTGGAATTCAATTTAAAGTTTTTGACGAAATTCGTGTTGAACCCAACGAGAAAAGCCTCATTAAAGCAGGTGATTTTGCAAAAGGACACAATTTTGATGGGTTTGTTGCAATTGGTGGTGGATCAACCATCGATACATGTAAAGCAGCAAATTTATTTGGATCAAACCCAAATTCGGAATTTCTAGATTTTGTCAACATCCCAATTGGGAAGGCATTACCGCCTAAAAATCCACTTAGACCATTAATTGCATTACCAACAACAGCTGGAACTGGTTCAGAAACAACGAGTGTTGTAATATTTGATTACAGTCCATTGCATGTAAAAACAGGTATTTCACACAAACAATTGAGACCATGTTTGGCACTAATTGATCCATTACATACATTATCACAACCTGAAAAGGTTGCAGCATACTCAGGATTTGATGTGTTTTGCCATGCACTTGAAAGTTTTACAGCAATTTCATATAAAGAGAGAATTGCACCGGAAAATCCTAAATTACGACCTCCATATCAAGGAAGAAATCCGATTTCAGATGTTTGGGCACGATTTGCATTGAAAATTATAAAAGAAAATTTTAAGGCGGCAGTTTTTTATGGAAATAATCTTAAAGCGAGAAGTCAAATGCATCTTGCAAGTACAATGGCAGGTGTTGGATTTGGAAATGCTGGCGTACATTTGTGTCATGGACTCTCATATGCAATTTCGGGTAATGTGAAGAAATTTATTCCAAGTGGGTATAGTCAAGATCATGCAATTATTCCACATGGGTTATCGGTTGTATTGACAGCTCCAGCTGTTTTTGAATTTACGGGCCCTGCATGCCCAGAAAGACATCTTGAAGCAGCAGAGATACTTGGAACGGATATTTCAAATGCAAGGAAAGCAGATGCAGGTAAAATACTTGGAGATACAATTCGAAAGTATATGAACGAGTTAGGTATTGAAAATGGATTACAAGCAATGGGTTACAACCATACCGATATCAAATCTCTCGTGAAAGGAACGTTACCACAAGAAAGAATCACAAAATTGGCACCGAAACCGCAAACGGAGGATGATCTTGCAATGATTCTAGAAAATTCATTAAAAATTTATTGAAATTCCATTTTCAACTTTTTTTAAATTAAAAATAAAGCAATAAATTTATTATAAATTGAAGTGCAAACAGATCTCTCATCACATGCATATTACGGTTCATAATTGAAAAAGAAACGTAAGTATGACTTTAATTTACACCCCATTGTAAAGGGTGTGAAATTGCTAAAAATACAGATATTTGACGTCAATCTCAAACGTTAATTCCGACCTCAGTGATTAAATTTCACAATAAAAATGTGTTAACTTTCTTGGAAAACATTTCCTGTTAAAATTCAATGAACAATCCACATAATTCAATTGAAAAATTTCTTTTTTAAACAATTTTTAACTTTATGTACAAATATAAATGGCACTTAATTCTAAATTTAAACAGAAATCACTTAATTTTCTGAGGCATTTTAAGGCACAACTTTTTAACCAGTTTTCTTTGGATGAAAAGCGCAAATTTAATGTTAATTATAATTATCGGTATTATTTTTTTTTTAATTTTAATGATTCACAGGCACGTTTCTATTCAAAAAGTTTTAAAAGTGTTGGTTAGTTAATAAATAAGTATTGCTGGTGTTATTCTACAATTTAACTGAGTCTTTTTCAATTAGTTTTTCTGGTCCAACGTAATCGTTTTGTTGGGCGATACTATTTGCGCGTGAAATTATGATGCCTTTTCGTTTGATGTCCTCAACATTTTTGCGATGCAAGCAGTACAGGAATGCTATTAAAAGGAAAAAAATGTCAGAATTAAAAATTTAATGGAAATTTTCATTGAAATACCTATAAAAATGATCAAAAATCCAAAAAGTGATGCTGCAATATACAACCACCTGCTGCGTGACTCAACATCTGCTTCACGTCCCTGTTTAATACCCAAACACCTCACATAATCCAACGCAGCTTTGGCATCTGATGCACTTTGATCGTATTCTGGTGCACAATTTGGCTTATGAAATCCAGAATGACAATTCAAATTGAGAACATCAGCCATTCTCTCAGTTAATTTGTAATCTATGATTCGACATTCACACACAGGAACATGTGAATTATTGAAATCAACCGTTCTTAAACCACAAAAACCTTGAAATTGATCAAATTTCAGACCATTCAGTGAATTTCCCGAAATATTTAATTGCCACAAATCTGGTAGAATTCCTAATTTTGGAAGTTGTGTTATGTAAGTCTCGGCTAAGCTAAGCACTTGTAAAGGAGCAGTTATTGGTCTCGATAAGGAATTAATATCATGATCTAAGCGTGACAGTTTATTTCCAGCAATATACAAATTTCGAAGGCGTTCCATATAAAGGAGTTCCAATGGGATTGTTGAGAGACCGTTATATGACAAATCAAGTGCCTCCAAACCCGTTAATTGTGAAAATGTTCCATTTTCTATTTCGATGATGATGTTTTCGAACAGATAAAGATATTTGAGGTCAGTGTATCGACTGAAAGACTCTCTAGTTAATTCTCTTATTCGATTTTGAGATAAATCAAGCACCTGTGAAATGAAAAAAAAGGGAAAGTTTTAATCAAATGAATGTTCCCTCATTTAAAGTGATTTTTTTAAATTGAATAATTGCAGTCAATGACATAACTAAAAATAAAATTACCTCAATTCCAGTTTTGAGATTTTTTGGCACTTCATTGTAGTTCATGCCAGCACACGTATATCCCATCATCTTTGCAAGTCGTTCCATGGAGCATCGTTTGGGTCTTTCTAGTTCGGCGATGGTTGATGAAATGCAAGCCGTGTCATGAATGAACGATGCGAGAATTGTAATTGTTATGAAATTTATGAATTTAACTGACATTTTTTATACTTTTAGATTACGGTGGATATTGAACTGTAAATAAAAGGGGATTGAAACATAAATTAGAATGAAATTCAAAAATTTCAATTTCAAAATAAATATTCTTATCAATTCAATAATAAGGAAATCGGTTTATTACTCATCTCATCGTCGTACATTCAAAAAAAAAAGTTCGGTTCAAATTACATTCATCGATTAAGGTTCTAAGATAATCTTTATTTAGTTTTAAAAATCTGTTACAACACATTTCGAAAAGTAATCTTAAAAAAACAATAACAAAATCTTTTATTAACTCATTGAAGCAGATCGGTCCTTTGAGTCATGACAGTTATTTTTAACCGATTTGAGTTTTTGGGCGAGGTTATTCAGATGCAAATTAATCTAATCAAGAAATAACACACTCAGTTACTAAACATACTGTGCAAGAAAAATTATTTGCATATCAATGTTCAATTGTAATCAGTGATCTAGAACGAAAATTAAATGATTTTATATTTTTATTGCATAGAATTGATTTTCTACAATTTGCAGTTAATTCTAACCATAAACTGTTCTGATATGACCTACTGAACGAGAATCAATGACGTAAGAGTGCTCTCACATAAAGGTATTTTATGATGAAGTTGATTAAAATCGGAGACCTATGCATAAAATTTGATTTAGTGCATCGAATAATGCACTTTAACTACTCAGGTGTGACGAATTATGTTATTGTTTTGATTGTTTTATTGAAATTTTTTCTATTTTTCTAAAATGAGGGCATTTTCTAACGGAACCGTTAACCGAACTGAATTTTGAGGAATCTTGATTGAAATTTCATGTTTTATCACATAAAATACGATTTGAATTGAAAAATCTGTACTTGAATCACTTGGCCCAGACCTTGAATTGTAAAAGTCATGTCATGTCACGCTCATACTTAGTACAATGAAATAAAAGTTTATAAACCTTTAATTAAGAATTAAATCTGACATTAAATGAAGAGATTTTCATGATGCAATTGATATGAAAATTGTTCAGTTTGTCACTCATTTGTATGGTTACTTGTTAAATGAAATCTGTGATTTTATCTCAAAATGATTGTAATCGACTAGACGCTGGCTAAACAGATGTTTTAAGGAAAATTATTTTATCAAATGAGGAATTGAGGAAAAATGTCTTATGAAGAGACACATTGTGAGCTATGACGTTTAATTGAATTGAAAACTTAAAAAATGCTTTGTAATTATTCAAATAACAATAAACAATAAAAAGAAAAGTAATCTAATGACATGTCACAAAGTCAACGATAGTAGTATTAAGTACTAATTGCGTATGTCATTGCATGTAAATTAAAGCTATAATTTTAATTTTTATTGTAAAATTGAACTATTTCTAATTATTTTCTAAAAAATCTTTAAGTAAGCAAGTGAATGAATTATTACAATCAAATTAAATATCAACAAATTACATACAATGCTCAGTCAACAGTTGGATGTGTTAATCACAATCGTTTTCTATTTAATTAGTATAGAATCATAAACAATTGATAAGCAACGTGATTGATAAGATTGAATAATAAAAAATTGAGTCAAGAAGATAATAAATAATTGTTGAGAGAGGGTTCTCAAATGTCTATTATGAGGTAATGTCACATGGATTTTGAAATCGATGACAGCATTAAAATCATTTGACACAAGTTACGTTGAATCAAAAAAGACAATAAAATCATGTCAGATTCTGAGAAACTAAAGTTTGAGAAAAATTTCCAGTAAAATCACGTAAAATAACTTTATTATAAATTTTTGTTTAAAAAACAGATAACTCGAAGATCATCTAAACGTGTTAGTTGTAAAAATATATTATCATTGATGCCATTAAGTCGTTAAACTATGAATTTTATAAAATTTTATAATTATTTACGTGAATTTCAGTGACTATGAAAAAATTATGGATATTTACAGGGTCTGAAAAGTGATGTCTGATACACCATACACTTACAAATCCATGAAAAAGTTTCATTTCTGGGGTCATGTCATCGAAAATTGATAGCTCTCGTTTTTGATAGAATTCATGGAAATCGATCATAGAATAAATTGTGACACCTGATGATGAATAACTCCAAAACCGACCTATCAAACGTTTGACTTTGTTAATCTTTTATGATACCTTTAAAATTGATAAGACAAAATATTTTTTTCTTTTTTTATTTTAATTTGTTTATCGAATTTTTTATTTATTTACTTATATTTTTTTAAGGTTATTAAAAATCTGATTGAGACACAAATATGTGTGTCATTGTACTATAAAACCACAACGATTTCAAAAAATTTAAGGAATTCCCTGATAAAAATTAAGTTTTCATCATAAAATGTATCAAAATCTTAAAGACAGGAACAGTTTTATATTTTTTATTTTACATTCAAATATAATACTTGTCAAAAAATATATGAAAAGGACTCACAAAAAAATCAAATTCAATGAGTCAGGTAAAATTTATCACAATTATGACAAAAAAAAAAACATGAAATAATTCTGTCAAATTAGACACACCTTCAAAACAATTCATATCAGTACAAAAGGAGCACATAATCGAGCATTTCACACTTTAATCTTCTTTTGTATTCAAAAAAATTGCATTTAAAAGGACATTTAATGTTCCTTTAAGGTCCTTTACAAACGTTAATGTGAATTTTAAAGGACATTTTTCATTCAATTGCATTTTAATGCATATGAAGTTTTTGTAGAACAATTGAAACCGATTATTTAGAAAACATGTGGTGACTCTCATGTCCATTTAACGATAAAATAAGAGAATAATTGGAAAATTTTATGGTATGAAGGTACTTTTTTGATGAAATTTCATGATTTTTGTTTCCTGTGTAAAATGAAAAAAAGTTTTAACCGTAAATTTTGATTCAAGTCATCGATTGACATGTGAATTTCTGAATATTATTTAAATAAATAGCAAAATTTTACTAGCATTCACCTTATTTCAATGAAATACTTATCGATAAGGGAATGTCCTTGTAAAAATAATTATCATAATATTGTCAAAGTTGAAATTCTTAAATGAAATGAAAAAATATCTAAATTTTATGAATTATTTCTGTTTTTTTCAAGCCAAATGTTTGAATGTTTGCACAACTTGAATTTAAAATTTCAATGTTTGTAATCAGTTTTACGCCAAATTGAATTTTTCTTTAATTAATTGTATTTTACTGTTCATTTCAAATGTAACTTCATTAGTATCCAATTATTAGTTTTATTACATCTTATAAGTGCAATTATTGTTGTAATGATGATGTGAGAAGAGCACAAAAAGTTTAAAAGGTTAATAAAAGACGAATTACGACCGAATCATTGCATTTCAAACAATTTTCGATGAATTTCTCTTTCAAAGTTTCAAAAAAATTTACAACATGACTCATATCGAAGTTTCCAAACTCAATAATTTTAAAATGATTTTTTATATATCATAAAATGCACTTGATATACGAGATCAAAACAGATGATCAAGAAAAATATTTGAGTTCGCTTCATTAAAATCAATTAAAGGCCAATTAATATCAATTTAAGTTGATTAAAGTCGTTGCCAAACGAAAATTGTGTTGTTTATGTTGAATTGCTTGAATTCAATATATTATGAAAAGAATAAAAATCTAGAATCGAAGAGTAAAGATCGTCAAAATTGAGGCAAGTGTATCAAATGCACGAAAAATATGAGGGTTCCACTATGAGTTTATTAAAGTTTTTGCACTTGTTCATGGGAATTTTTTGGATTCACATTTATATTTTTGTAAAAATTACTTACATATTTTAATTTTTTTTTTTAAATTTTTAATTAAAGTTTGATTTAATTCTTAGATTCACTAATGATATCTTAAGGCACTTAATTTCATTATGAAATCATTGTAAGGAAGACAACACGGATATTTTAGATGCGTAAATGCAAGATTACAGTTTCCTTATCAATTTATATTGAATTATCTCTGTATTTTTGATTTTTTTTTCCTTATCTCAATACAATATTGATCAATCTTCAGAATTTTTTACTCTTAAATCTCTCTGAAATTGTAAGAATTCTTTTTTTACGATCTTAATTGTCTCATTGCCGGTCAAGTACTGATCAATTTAAATTTATTTTCCTGTCTCAAAAAGTCTCATCATCATTGTACTGTACGGTTATCACTTGTATAGGTCATATAACATACAGACAGATTCCATTCATAAGTGTTGAATGAACGTAAATTTGCTGTATGTGGAGATAATCTGTAGTATGATTTGCTGTACTTTAAAATCAAAAACTATATACGACTTTTCTAGGTACGATTTATGTGTGTGTGTGTATGCAATAAAATACTTTGGGTAATGATTACAGTTTATTGTTTTGATTAGTACTTATTAGAGTCTTGTTTTGATGGTGTTTCTATTGAGGAATTGAAGAAACTTGGTTAATATTTGTTTTGTACACACACTTTCATGGATTTGGTGTGATGAAAAATTGAAAAAAGCTCTTCCATTATCAGTAGAGGGGAGGAGATGTTCAATTAGAGAATATGAAATCATGATTTGGGTTCAATGCAATTTAACGTTGAGGCTATGATAAAAAGCAAATTTGATGGTTACTAAAATTCTCATATATGCCTTGATTAGAAACCTGTTTAGACTGGAATACATTGAGATAACACACCACTGCAGTTAAGTTCAAACTAGAACATTAACCGAAAAAAAGTCACATTTCATTTGATAAAAATTTGAATCAATTCAAGTTACTTGTACAATTGACTTGCATCAAATTTCAAATTTTGTTCATCGTCATGCTTCATTCAAGTAATTCCAATCTGGTTATCGTTTGTATGGAACAAAATTGGTGATAAGGAACAAATCTGAAATAAAAACCTGTACAGGCAATAAAATCATCAAAGGATGAATATGAATTCTCATTCATAGCAAAGTCGAAACGAACGGAACATAAATTCGATGAGAGAGGAGTGTGCGCATATTCCAATACAGCCTATAAAATAAGCGAATATCATGGATTTTATTATGTTATGTTATAAAAGTAACAAAACGAGACAATTTTCTAGTTAGTCTCTATCCTTGATTTAACTAGAACAGAACTGGCACAAAAATTTTAATTTAGATTGCAATTAAATTTTTATTAATGTGTAGTAGAAAAATTTAATCATAAGTCTAATAAACATTAATTTTAAAGTGAATGGAAAATTTTAAGTAGACATTTTAAGGATTGTAAAGCCTAAAATAAAATTTAAGTGAAAGAAAAGAAGTCAATTTAATTGTAATTTAAAGTAATAGTCAAATATTTGAATTTCAATTTCAAGTAAAACAAGTCAATTTCACTGTACAAAAATGTTGAATAAATCTTCACTTCGTTACTTACTTGCAACAAATAAAAAATCGAGCAAGAAATTTTCGTCAGTGAAAAATTTCTCATCACTTCTTATGACAACAAATGACAATAATAGTAGTCATGACCTGGCAACTCCATCCACTAGCAAAGGAAATTCTTGCAGTTCAATGGCAGGACGGAGTGTAAGTGCACCAACCTCACCATACAAGACAATAATCAAAAGGCAATTTCACGAAACAAATTATCAGGTAAAAATTTGACTATAACATGCAATTTCTGGTATTTTACATGCAAAATTTTATCGTCAAGTGGAAAATTCTGGTAGATCGTAATGTAATTTGATCGGGAAACCACTTACAATTCAATTTCCGATTAATTTTGTGACGTTTGTAATATGATGAAATGTTATGCAAATAATTTTCTTCCTTTCATTTTATCGACCTTCAAATATATGTGTGAAAAATTATCGTCACAGTCAATGTCTCCTTAATGTCTCTTTGATGCACGTTATCAACACAAATGATATTGAAAAGTGTGGGAAAATAAGAGAAAATCCCTTTTGAGGATGAATGTGACATATGATCATATGATTTTTCAATGCATACTCTTATTTTCTTTTTGAGTTTCATCTCATTTTTATATCATTCAATTTTAATGGCACTAAGAGAGAACCAGCTGATAAACGAGAAGAATTCTAAAAAAGGACGTTGATGACTTATAAGAAAACATAGCAACAGTTTCCTTTCATTGAAATACATTTCAAGGTTTTACATTCAATAAAACTCAGTTTTAAATTCTATTTTTATTATAAACTTAGGTAAAGAAGCCAAAAACTGCTATTAAGCGCCACAGAAAGGGAGATAAAATCACAATTAAACGGTCACACAGCATAATTGCTGTAAATATGGTCAATAATTCTGCATCATTAACCGACTGTTTGCCGGTAAAACATTTGCTCGCTCATGAATCGTATGCATTTGACATATTTCAACTAAAAATAGATTTTACATAAAGATTTTCTTGTTGCTTATGAATGAATTGTGCATGTAATGCAGAGTTAAATTGAGATAACATAGAAAATTAATCCAAGCATGAAGGGTGACATTAATTACATTAAAAAATTTTACGTATTTATGTAATTTTATGCGCGTTTAATTGTAAGATTTTGGCAAAGAGGTGTGACTTATCTTAATTTAAGATTTTGAATTGCAATATTTTATGCAAAAAATATGAATTTTGTATCCAACTCGATGCATTTTGTTTGAACATTGATAAGAATTGCAATTAAAACATATGCCAACAGTTTTAACTCCCATCACATGTGTTTTTGCACGTAAATTTGAGTGAATTAACATACCATTTACAGAAAAACGTTATCAATTTCTTACCATTTTCCTTTAAATTTTCAGCCATTTCCAGCATTGCCGAGCCTGGGTCCCAATTATAGACGGAGCATGCAAAAGGTCTTTTTCGATGTTGATACCATTGAATTAGAAAGGTAAGTTTCAAGTCATTTTATTACATTTCAATTGACGTGACATGACGTGCTAATTTTTATTCAAAAAAAAAAAAATATGAATTGAGATAATAACAGCAACTGAGTCAAACACATGCTTGATAATGGTCAAAGAGTGTATGATGGGTAATAAAAAAAAATAAAATTCTCATAAAATATCAAAAACTCATAAAATTTTTGATTTTATTTTCAAAATCTTATATTTAAACTCATTCAAAAATACTCGAATTGAAATTCAGTCCCTTGATAAAAAATATTTCAGATTTAACTTTGAAGTTAGTTGTTATTCAAGTTGATTCACACGTTTTTTTTATTACTTTTCTCGTCATAATAAAATTGAAGAAATAAATATAATAATAATAATGAAAATAAAATTTGATGACGTTTTGTGGGCCTGACAACGCTGACATTGTAAAATTCGTGAAAAAAATGTTTTTTTGTTGAAATTTCGTATTAATTTGTTAATTTTAGTGTAAACAGTTTTATTGCCAAATTTTAAAGTGATTTTAATGTCATTATTATTATTTTTTTCAAAATTATTTTACCAATTTTAATTACTTGTGTGATGATTTTTATGTAAAAACTTGTTTCATGTTTTTACTTTTACTAAAAATATCAAGTCAAAAGTAAACATTTTATATGCGTCTATAAAATGATGCTTTAAATAATTGATTTGAAATTAATTTGATGATGATTCTTCAATAAAATGTGAAATTAATTACTATTTACCAGATCCAACTAATTTTTTTAACTGTCCAAAATTTTAGCATATTTTTATTTATTTTGATACTGTCTAGTCTGAATTGACACGCGTTTATTGCAGAAATATTTCTCATAGTGACGTTAAACACTATAATTAGTCACGTAGGCAGTTAAGAAAACTTCTCTAAAATACTTGATAAGGCTTTGATTGTCCTTTGAAATTGAATCTAACTTTTAACAAGCTTCAATTGAAGTCATTTCTTTCTCAAATCCTTTTGATGGCTTTAGACAAAGTCACATCTCATTACTTCTTATTTACTAAGGACTAAAAATTTCGATTTCTCTTATTTTTTTTTTTAATTTAAATATTGAAATCTCATTTTTACATTAAATCAAAAATAATTAATAAAACAACAAAATAATTGTTTACTGATCCCCTTCAATCATCGACGTGATGATTTGAATTGCAAATATTTTTCACAATTTCTTTTATTTGTTAATGAAATGACAAACAAGCTCCGTTCTTGTAATAAGAAAAAAATATTATTAAAATCTAATAAAACTAATACAAAATTGCGTGTGAGCCTTTTTTTCTTGGAAATGTAAATTTCAAATCAAACAGGGGGTGTGTCTTACTTTGTTTAGATTGAATAAAAATTGATTATCACATCAAAAAATCGTCAACAATTTTTTTTTGAATTTAAGTCCACAAATTTAATTGTTTGATAATTTGACAAGAAATCACGCCACCCAAATATTAAAGCTATGTATGTGCGAATTTTAATGGAAATCTGTTATTTTTATGGCATACTGATAACGCTGAATATGAAGCTGATTAAGGAAATGCTGTACAGAACAAGAAGTTCAATAACATTTTTTTTTGCTTGTAACGAGTTTAAGTAAATATTTTGATCGAAAACTCCAACACGAGCCATTAATAAAAAATGATTTAAAAATATAAACAAACAAAGGGTAATAATGAGGAAAATTAGAGCGAAATTTCGATGATTGAGGTAAAAAAAAGGCAAAACAAACGAAGTGTTACCAAGTTTGTTCGATTAATTATTAAAATGATCTAAATTTATCTGTATGATGAAGATGATAAACAATTGCGATTGTTACTTTCTTTATTTAAATGATATAATAATAAATATTGAAATTAGATTGCAGTGTTAATTGAGATGACGCGGTATGACGATTATTTTTGTTTTGAATTCGATTACAGCACACTAATGTACTTCAATGATTCGTTTGAAGGGAGATTTATAACTTGAGAAATACCTGATTCAGATTAAGATTTGGAATCATGTGATTTCATTATAAAAGCCCGTTACCTTCTTCAAAGTTCCTAGTTCTCATCATGTCATCCCAAATAGACGCCGTCGTACTTAAATTAAGAAGCCAGTAAAGTTCCATGGTCATATTACGCATTCAACTTACATTTAACGGAATGTTTTAAAATACAAATTTTCCGAAAACATTCCATTTATTCAATATATGACGAATTTGCACTGATAAATGCTAAAAATAGCTTTCCTTTGTTCAATTTCCGTAAATTTTAACTGATAACTTCTAATTTTATTTTATCTATTGATGATATAAATTCAATCCTTTTTAACATGATAATTAAATGATCATTTAATCTGATTTGTGAAAATTAGATATGATTCATACGAAATTTAGCGCAAGTCATCTTTCAAAAATTTAGAAACGCAATAATTGAAACAAAAACAAATTTTATTAATTGATCATCAGTGTTTTTTTTTGAATGTGTATGGGTTTGTTCTTGTTGTTATGTGGATTCCTTATTTTGTTATTGTTGAAAATCTTTAATCGTTTTTTTTTAATATTTTATGATTGATTTTAAAAATTTGGCACTTAAATTCCTTATTAATAGACTTTCATGTTATTTTTGCCCATATTTGTCCACTTTATTACCAATCATTATCAGGTTTTTTTTTTATTTATTTTTGAATATTAAAGTATTATAAGAATAACAAGATCAATCAATGAATCTTTTTTTATTAGCTTTTTATCTTCAAATAAAATTTATTGAAAGAGCTGAGAAATTCATCAACAATTTTGCATCAGAAATTCGTTTTCAATTCAAATTTGAATCGAAATTTTAATTCAAATTCCATCATGATACTCTCCGAAACTTTCTCAAGTTAGTCATTTGATACCGTGATGTCATGAAACGTCATTAATATTGTTATTTTTTTAATGTTACTTAAGATTTTGATCCAATAAATAAATTGATTTATCATCACACACACACACAAAATTTAATTCCGTTAATAATTTATCCAAATATTTAAAATCGATCAGAGTTATGACCATTCACCATATATTCTATGTGATGTTCTCTACAGCAGACTAATTTGCAGGTGGATTTTTTTTTTTGGATAAGAAGAATATATAAATGGGTCGTTAATATCGGATCTGGTTCACTTACAAACTAGTGATTGAAGCGATAAGTCAGCTAAAATCAGAGTTTTAACGTTAGTATTTTAAAAGAAAAATAAATTTAAATTCAAAAATATTTATTTGTGAGAATAATTAAAATTAATCATCATCAATCGAATACAAAAGTGAAATTTAATAAACAATACGAATAATTTTAAAAGAATTTCATTTCAAAATTGATTCAAATAAGATAAAACAAGAGATGGGCATCGAAATAATTGAAAAAATGCCTGAAAATAATGTGAAAGATGCGAAAAATGAGCCGGAAAAAAGTGAAAAAGAGCATCAGGGTGAAAAAGAGCCGGTGAAGCCATTTCGGCGTGAAAGTAGTATCGAGAAGGCAGCCAAAGCCACACTCGATATGAAATTAAATGATGGTCAAAAGCATGTGTTTGTTCAGTTGTTATCAAGATTCTTGAGGTATTTTGTGTTAATTGTATGATAATACTCATAAATAATTATCAGTTAAGTGAAAAAATATTTATTCTAAAAATATATTAACGATGCCTGTTTAAAATTTCATTTATCTTGAAAAAAAATCAATCTAAAAAATTCTTTTATTTTTCATATCTTTGTTACATTCCAACAACTTAGACAATCACCTTCATCAATTAATTATAGGACTTACACCACCGATTATATTTTACCACCGTGAGTTTAGTACAAAAATTTGAAAAAAAAAAATAGTTTTGAGTGTTGTAATTATGTAAAATTTTGAGTTGAATTGGCATTTTTTTATATAATTTGAGCCAATTTTATATTTTTTTTGACATCACTCATCAAATTCAAATTTCATCATATCACAATTTCATGTAATATGAACGCATTTGCATGAATTTTAGCAGTTTTTTCACTGATTGTTATTATTTGACCGTTTTTTTTTAATTTCATAAATTTTTATATTGAATTAATCAAAATTTTAAATTTCCAGTCAACGCGATGGTGAGCAACGATCCGCTGAAGATCTGCTTTTTGATATGTTCAAGAATGAGGATACAAATTTGGTGTCTGTCGGAAAATTTCTTGCTGCACTTAGGACTTGTGGTATTCGTCGGAACGATCCACGTGTTGCTGAATTAATGGATAATTTACGTAAAGTTCATAAGACACGAGATGCTGAAGGTGGCTCACCTGAAACACAATATTTGAATAGGGAGACATTCAAATCGTATGTCATTTAATTTAATTTTTTTACATGATTACATAATTTGTTTTTCACTTTAGGGTCATTCAACCTAATATTGTATTGATTGCTCGGGCATTCCGTCACCAATTAGTGATTCCTGATTTCCTTGGATTCACAAAAGACATTGAAGAACTTTTTTGGAAGTGCAAAAGTAACACCGATGGAAAAGTTGCAAGTTATATTCCACAATTGGCTCGTGTCAATCCAGATTATTGGGGTTTGTCGTTGTGCACAGTCGATGGACAACGATTTTCAATTGGAGACTCAAATGTTCCATTTACACTACAAAGTTGCAGCAAACCATTGACATATGCCATTGCTTTGGAGCAACTTGGAGCTGACTTGGTACATCAATACATTGGACAAGAACCAAGTGGCAGAAATTTCAATGAATTGGTCTTGGATTATAACAGTAAGAATTTCATTTTTATTTATAAATGGAATCCTGATGATTTATTTTCAATTTAAATTTGAATAGAAAAACCACATAATCCCATGATCAATGCAGGCTCAATATTGACTTGCTCCCTTTTAAAGACCTTAGTCCATCAAGAAATGGGACTGGCAGAGAAATTTGATTACACACAAAACTATTTTAGGGTAATTTTATCATAAAATACATTAAAATTGAATCAATTTTAATTTAAATAATGAAATTAACAGCGTATGGCTGGTGGTGCTCCATTAGGCTTTAACAATGCAGTATTTTTGTCAGAACGTGAAGCTGCTGATCGAAATTATGCACTCGGATTTTATATGAGAGAACATAAATGTTTCCCAGAGAAAGCTAACTTGAGAGAATGCATGGATTTCTATTTCCAGGTAAAATTTTCACTATTACACCATCAATTTTGTGGAAAAATATAATAATTAATTGAAATGTTAATAGGTCTGTTCAATGGAAGCCACATGCGAAAGTATGTCAGTGATTGCTGCCACACTTGCAAACGGTGGTGTTTGTCCAGTTACCGAAGAAAAAGTCCTTCGACCTGAAGTCGTGCGTGATGTTCTCTCCTTGATGCATTCTTGTGGCATGTACGATTATTCCGGTCAATTTGCATTCAAAGTCGGTCTACCAGCAAAATCAGGAGTTTGTGGTGGAATAATTCTCGTCATACCAAATGTAATGGGAATCTTTTGTTGGTCACCACCTCTCGATCCAATTGGAAATACAGTTCGTGGTGTTCAATTTTGCGAAGAACTTGTCAAAGTATTCAATTTCCATCGATATGACAATTTGAAGCATGCTACAAACAAAAAAGATCCACGACGACACAGATATGAGACGAAAGGCCTATCAATTGTGAATCTACTTTTCTCAGCAGCTAGTGGCGATGTCACAGCATTACGAAGACATAAATTGAGTGGAATGGATGTCACAATGGCTGATTATGATGGTAGAACTGCATTACATTTGGCATCAGCCGAAGGAAATTTGGATTGTGTTCAATTTTTGTTGGAACAATGCAGTGTAAGTTCAAAAAAAAGTTAAATCTGATTAGAAAGATCCATAACTGATGATTATTTTTTTATGTACAGGTACCACATTCACCTCGCGATCGATGGGGCAACACCCCATTAGATGAGGCCGAAACATTTGGCCATCAAGACGTTGTCGATTACATTAATAATTGGATTAAGAAAGATGCTGAAAGGCAAGCTGAGGCTGAAAATAAAGAAAACACAGAAAAAGCTGACGTAATGCTTTAAAAACATTAAATCACTGAAAGTCTGATAATAATCATACACAATTTTTTGTATTTTTTCTTCTTGTATTTCGTTTCATGCTTTCACATGAATGGAATTTTCATTTTTTTTTTAATCAAAAAAAAAAAAATTATTTACGTTGATCGTAAAATTATTATATTTAATTCATATTCTTAATTATTAATTTTAAAATAAAATAGGATTTTATTGGTGATAAGAAAGAGGCAGCCGGATATGATCGAAGTATTAAATCAAGTCCACCATTAACGGGTAGTGATGATACTTTGACTTAAAAAATATCATGGAGTTCTTAATTTATGAAATATTTTTATTATTAAAATTATTTTAAAATTTCTCTTATTTGTAAGTTTAGCTTTTAAGCTTATTTAAATAGATAGAAGAATGACTATTAGTAACTTAAAGACAATAATTGAAGAAAAAAATATAAAACTGTTTTTTGAAGCTTAAAAAATTATATAAGAGATGCTATTTAGTATAAGAAAATGATATAAACTGTTCCAAAAAAATTATATATGTATTTAAAGAAAGTTATGAATAAAATATCATTTAAGTTCCAATTAAAATGGTGGTTCATGCTACAGGTCTTTCAATTTCATAGTCCTAAGAATGGTTTTTCTTATTCACATTATCATATAATCGTCTCAAATACCTGTTAGAAAAAAAATTAGTTTAAATAAATTTTATTGGCACAAAAAGTTAAATTTTCCTTACAAAAGTATCAGCAATGCAATCAGCAAAAATAAGTTACTAAAAAGGAAGAAGGCTCCAGGCAACCATTCCAATGTATAGTAATACAACATTCCGTAAATCGGCGTAAAAATAATTGAATCAACATTTTCCGTAATTCCCAGCAATGAAAAAACTCTGCCCATTTCATTTCCTTCTACAAGTTTTGAAATCATACTTTTAATGATAAAAAATCGCACGTAATAAAAGAAATCGACTGTGACTCCAATGTAAGCCATCATGGTTGAATGAGCGAACGCCTGGTTAATAGTAAAAAAATTGTAAATCATAGTTTAAATTGAATTTAACAGAAAAGAATTCACCAAAATGGGATTCGCTGCCAGTGAACCAACGATCGAGATAATAGCCAACATCGGATCAGACATTTTAAGTGCCTTTGAGAAAATTATGATTGCAATTCCAGTGCCAAGGATTCCAATTACCGTGTAATATGATACAAAAATACTGAATTCTGTTGTCCAATTAAGTGCTTTTCTTCCATACAAAATATAAAGTTCATCTTCTCCAATTGTTGCCCATATCGTAAAATTAAGTATAATGACAAATAACAAAATTTTTCGTTTATTGTCAGGACGAGGCACTTTCAGTATGGTAAATGCATCTTTTATATGACTCGGATCAAAGAAGTCAATACAAAAGTTTTTCTTCTTCTTAAATGATTCAGGTTCTGATTTAGATGGAAGCGTATTTTGAAGTGAAATATCAGGGTCTTTCGATTTTGAATCATCACTTGCCTTGACATCGGACAGCAAAAATATCACAGATATCAGTCCAATTATTTGTGTGACCAAATTAACGGTGAATAGTTCTGGAATTGAATTTAAAATAAAATAATTAATGAAATGTTAATCAAAATTTTGAAAGATGTACGTTTATAACTCAGGACTTCAAAGAAAACTCCACCAAGAGGTGATGCGAAAATTCCTAGTGCTGTTCTGAACATACTATAAAATCCAATACGAAATGTACGATAACCTTCTGATGTTGTGATTGCTAGATAACTATCGATACCGACAGCGTACAATGAGCGTCCACCACATAACGCACTGAGAATACTTGAAGCATAAATTGTGACGTCAATTGGAAGCTCATCATAGAAAATTGCTGAAATGATGTAAATTGTGGATCCAATAATTTCCCCAATGAATGGTAGTAAAATGAATATTTTGCGAATATTATGCTGAAAATTGATTTAATCAGTATTTTTTCTTATAATACTTTAAATAAAAAGGTACTTTATCACTCCAGGCACCAGCAAAAATGACAATCAATAACATGAGCGTGGTAGCTATGGGAGCTCTAATTGAATACGTTTTCGATATCATTTTTTGACTATCCCTCTCAGCATCACACACTTTTTGTATTTTTTCCAACTCATCGATTCCAATATCAAGTTTTTCATCTTCCTTTAATACCTTTAAAAGTTTCAAAGCAGTTTCCGATTCATTTCCAATGAAAAAATTATCACTAAACACCTTTTCATTGCGATGATTTGCAATACTTGTACAAATTTCCTTGTAACGTACATTATTCAGTTGATCACACGTTTCTGCATCGATATTCAAGTTAACATGACATGCCTGTATTTACAAAACAATTGATAAAAAAAAATACAAAAAAAAAACAAATTAAATCTCTCATTGAGAAACAAGTATCCATACTTTTTGTAATTCAAATGTCGAAAACGCAATCATACCAAAATACGGTGGACACAAAATAAAAAATGAGATTAACTCGATTTTCAGATGTCCACGAATATTCCAAAGCTTTTCACATAATTCATTTTTACGGGATTTGAAATTGGACATCAGAACCATCACAATTTGAATATTAAACGATCTAACTGTGAGGAAAGTTAGAATGATACTGATAACGCTTTTGTTAATTCAATGAGAGTTGGATATGAGTGATATGATATTAACATGAAAATTAGGAAAAAGTAACCATAGAATTCAATTTGCGATTGCATTTTGCTAATTGTAATTTTCTTTCATTTTGAACGTGGTACTCTGAAACGTTTTACACATAACCGACTTGCAACATGGTCTCAAAAGAGCATTTTTGCCTTGAAATTGTGATAATTTAAAGTCATGAATAGTTAAACATATTTAATTATCAAATTTTAGTTTTTTGTATGCCAATTATTGTTATTTGAT
This sequence comes from Culicoides sonorensis, assembly GCA_900002565.1. Classification (NCBI taxonomy): domain Eukaryota; kingdom Metazoa; phylum Arthropoda; class Insecta; order Diptera; family Ceratopogonidae; genus Culicoides; species Culicoides sonorensis. The sequence goes on along the minus strand of LN483448.1, from coordinate 307,438 downwards.
GATGGTTTTCCACCAATTTCCTCTCAATTCTAAGCTTTTTCATCTCAAAAAAGCTCTTTTTTGTATACGCAAAGACTACCTTTAAAAACAAACACTCCAAATTAATTGAATTAAATAATAAATCATCTGTTTAGTATTATCACAAATTGGTGTTCATTCAAACAACGTTGATACGCGATCACATTATTTTTATGCTTGGATGAGTAGCACCATGACTTTGTTTTTTTTCTTTAATTTTTGTTTGTTGTCATCAATTTATTCATTCAATGTTTTGTTTTCTAAATGCATGACATGAAAGATTGACTTTTGTTTGTTTAACGGTTAATTTGATGATGATTGTCGTGTTATATGGAAAGATATGCGCTAAAATGAAGAATTTCAAATGGCATGTTCATTTTTGTTAATAATTTTAAATCAAAAATCTTTTATTTAAACTTTTTATTTTTAAACTTCAATATTTATACAACATGCAAACAAACAACAGTAGCTTTGACAAAAAAAATAAACTGATATTGCTTTGCATAAATTTATATTGCTAATTATGTGTTAGTTTCATTCAAGACATTGCCAAGCTCGGGTCTCTAAATAACATTTGTTGATTCGCAAAAATTAATAAAATAATTTTTTGCTTCACTTCTAATTGGATTGCTAAAAAAACCTTAAAAAGGTCATTAATCAATTAAAACTTCCTCATTCAATCAGTAACGCTTAATTTTTGCTAACAAAATACCAGGCGTTTCCATTTTACATATGAGATTTTTGGTGATTGATCAAATATTTTTTTGTTTTATCATCAAGGCTATTTTTTGGTCATTTTTAAACGATTAAGAGAAGTGAATTTAGTTTTCATTTGTAAGTCATTGAATCAATTTGTGCATACAGAGCCTTGGTTTAAACAAAAATGACAATATCAAAGTCAATACCATGAAAAATTAATTGTTAATTCAAAGTTAACAGCATTAAATGTAGTACAAAAGTGATAACAGTAAACAAGTGCGATAATAAAGCATTAACTTAAGTGTAAAAAAAAAATTTTACTAGTTTTTATAGTCAACTGTTAGCTTTAAAATGGAGTGAAATTAAAATTCTAATAAAAAAGTAACCGAAAATGATTTTACCAGTGTTCAATCAAATAAGAAACCACTCAAAGGAGTTATGGATAATCAGGAATCAGTTAAAAATCGAAATATCTGCATTATTTTTCTTCATTTCCGGATTCCTGCTTATGATTGGAATGTCAGTATTTGAATTGGAAAAAGCGTGTCGTGTAAATTTGGGACTCAGTTCAGAAATTTGTGATAATTTGAATAACATTCCGTACAAAGAAATGTGTATCCTGTTCGACAATCACGATGAAATTACAGATTTTAATGAAAACTATGAGAATTATTCAAATGAAACTAAATTGAAGTTAGAAAATATCCTTGAAATGACAAAAGGACATCAAGTTAAAGATATGACCGAGTTGATTCTGATACGAAATGTGTGTGAGGCTGAAAAGGAAAGTCAAAAATTGGTTTCAAAATTGTATGCAATTAGATCACCAATTGCTACAGCTTTCATTTTAGTGATTGTCTTGTTTGCTGGTAGTTGGAGTGATAAAGTATGATTTATTTTTTCTAACGATTTTTTTTAACTTACATCATTTATTTCAAGCACGATATCCGCAAAGCCTTCATCCTCGTACCATACATTGGAGAGATGCTTGCGTCGATAGTTTTCATTGTGTCAGCTCTTTACATGGATGAAATTCCTGCTGAATATGCAATTTACGGTGGTAAAATCATTCCATCAATATTTGGAGGTCAGACGTTATTCATGATTGGAGTTCATAGTTACATGACAGTGACAACATCCGAGGAATACCGAACATTTCGCGTCGGATTCTACAGCATGTTTATAACATTTTTGGGCATATTTGCTTCACCTTTGAGTGGGGTATTTTTTGAAATTTTAAATTATATTGGTAATGAAGGTCATCTTTGAATGAAATTCGTTTATGATTAAATTTATTTTTACAGAACTCTTCACATTGAGTCTCACCATACAAACAATTGGATTTCTGTTTGTTATCATTTTCGTACCTGAAGTCAAAATAACTCCCCAGGTTAAAGAAAAATCCTTGGAAGCAATGGCACCTGAACACAAATCAAACAGTTTGTCATTTCTGATAAAAGATTTTTTTGATCCTTCTCATATTGTTGATGCATTTTCCGTGCTGACCAAATCTAGAGACGGAAATTCACGCAAAACGTTGATTGCTGTGATACTTTGCAACACACTTTTCTTTGTAACAATGGGGGAAGAAGGTCTTTACATCCTTTTTACACGAACACAACTCAATTGGACTACTGAATTTAGTATTTTTATCATGTACTTAACTGCCACCTCCCTGATCGGAACTGGAATCACAACGGTTTTATTTGCAAAAGTGATGAAATTTTCTGATCCTGTCTTGGGAATCATTTCAACCCTTGGAACAATTATATCGGAGCCCGTTTATGTAAGTGATTAAATGGATCTTAAATCTCACATTTTGAAACCCTTTTTTTTTATTAATTTAAAGGCATTTAGCAAAACAAGTTCAATGATTTACATTGCGGGAACAATTGATATCTTTTTTCATGGACGATACATTGCCGTTAAAAGCATGTTATCAAAATTAGTGGAAAAAAATGAACTTGGCAGAGTCTATTCAGTATTAGGAGTCACAGAAAATATAGATGCCATTATTTTTACTCCAATTTATAGTTTGATTTATTATAAAACACTTGAAAGGATGCCAGGTGCTTTCTTCCTCTTTAGTGAGATATTCTTAGGAGGGGCTTTAATCGTATTTGGGTAATTTTGAATTGTGTTTCATTTTTTCTCATAAATAATTTTACTTTTATTATTTGATAGATATCTTTTTATTTTGAATCGAAATGCCATTAAAGGAAGTGAAGAAACAAAATCTGAAGCCGATGCAAGAAAACCTTGAATCGTTTAGTATTTTTTTTGAAAAATTTTTTATTATAATCCTACATTTTATATAACAAAATTATAATTGATTATTCATGTTGGGAAATATGCGTAAAAATATTTGATAATAAATGGAAATAATCTTCTTCGACCATCTTGACAAATGAGAGACCAGTGTATGGTGGTTCTGTTTCCGGTTCCAAGTAAAATGTTTCTTCCTCATCATCTTCTGACAATCTTTTCTTTTTCTCCAACTCACTTTCAGTTTTTGGCTCACTTTCTTCCTCAGGCTCGAACATAACATGTCTTTTCTGTGACGTACTCGTGCTTGGTTTTAAAATCGACTTTAATGGAGTTGATTCTTTTGCATGATGTTCCTTGACAATCGTTTGTGGTCCTTTTGGTTTACTTATCGGACTTATTGGAACCGTTGTATCAAATAACTGTTTTTGATGAAGTTTTTTTGCTAAATTTACACGCAACGACTTGGCATGATCCGAACTTTTTACAATTGGAATTGGAGTTTTATCTAAAGTGGCATCAAGTTCACCTTGAGATTCGTCCAATTGACCTCTGTCAAAGTGTGATTCCATTAACACTAATCCATGTTTTTTACGCTTACAAAATTCACGGGTGATTTTCTTCCTCACAAAATCATGAAATTGTAACAATTCGGTGCTCAATTCTCTGCGTATTAGTTGTTTTTCACGTGAAGATAATTTTTCGTTCTTCAATGCAAGCAGACTTTGCGATGCAAGAAGTGTTAAAACAATTTCAAGTGCATTTACACAGATTTTTGTATCCAAATGTGATAACAATTCATTTGATGGTGCGATTCCTGATGGTCCTGTAAAACTTGTAACTGATGTCATTGACAAAGATTTGCTGAAATGTGTTCTTGGACTGCCAGCCATTGGAGTTGTTGCTTGAGTTGGAGGCTGACTGTGCGTTGGTGTTGTTGGCGTCATTAATCTTGAATTGCTATCAGATAATCCAACAATTGAAGCATCAATTTCATCTGTATCCGCCTCCTCTCCAGGCAATTTATTGATCGGGATCTCATGAAAAGTGTATTGTTGCAAATTGAGTGATTTGACAAAAATGCTGATCGCACTCAAGACTGTACCAAATGACAATGAATTGTCTTGTGTCAACTTTGGAGCCCCAAATTGAATTTCAATTAATGCAAAATATTGACTTGGTAAGAACTCGGGTTCACAAATCAGTTCTAACAGTGTTGGTGAGAACCATAACAAGCAACGTGATGACAGTGTGATGATTTCAATTAAACTGAAATTTGAAAAAAAAAATGTAAATTTCATCGAATTTAATCTTAAATTTTTCACTTACTCATTCATGACTTCAACAATTTCATCAGTACTCTCAGCTAAGTCTCGTGTCTCAATTAACTCATCTAATTCGGAGCTTCCACTCCCTCCTGCTCCATTTCCATTGATAAGCCTTTTCAAAATTTTTGGACGATACAACAACGAAACACTTGAATCCATTAAAACCTGAACACATCGCATTAGATTTGATAGACTCTGACAATGTTCAAGTCGCCAAAAATGCTCATATCGACACATTTCACAAAGCAATCCCAAGGTTGTTTTGATCAATTTCACTGCTTTCGGTTCTAGGCATTGTTTGACGAGAAGCAACGAATCCAAGAGATATTCTTCATGAATTCCAATGAAAAATACCGCTTCTTTTGTGAAATGATGATTATGCATTTCAAGCAATTTAGTGACTAATTGAATGCCTTTGATGTAAATTGGCCACCAATCTTGCATTTCCCATGATGATTTTGGTGTTACCTGAAAACAATGAAAATGATGAAAAAATGAATATGAAATTTGAATTTGACTCACATTAGTACTATTGATATTCCTTTGCAACAATTCTTTTGGTGGCAACAGTTTAAGCCACAAATAATCACCAATATCGCAAAAAAGGAGTTCAAGTGAACAATCACCCGATGAAAAGACGACCAATAAATCGAGTAATCCTTCAGTAATTTTTCTTTTCTCATAATTTTGACAAATCGCATTCAAGCAACTCAAGACCTGATTATACAATTTACTTGAAATGAAGATGCTGTTCCAATTTTGATATGGTTGTCGCTCAATGACAGAAATCAAGTTTTTGAGGAGTATTAAAACCAATTCCGATGACATCATATTCTGTGATTGGGAAGGTGCTTTGTTTCGGACTTCGTTTTCTAGACTGAAGAGTTCAAGTGATACAATTTCAACAGTTGATTCAAGCATTCCAATTGAAATTAAGCGTTCTTGATTCAAAATTGGTGATAGTAAGTCCAATAATTTTATGCAAATAGCTAAAATTGAATTCTTCGCACGTGGTAATAAGTGTTTGTAAAATCCGGAAAGGAATTCTAATAATTTTTGAGCACTTTCAAGTAAATTCTTGTCATCCTCCTCATTTTCAGTGTATTTGAGTTGAAAGTACTTGAGTAAAATCAAATAAAATTCTGATAAAATGACTAATGGTCTTGTATCGTTCATATTTGATGTGCGCTTTATCAGAGTTTCGAGGGTTTTTGATGCCAAAAGTTGTCTTGACGCTTGTGGAATTTTGTTAGATATTGGTTTGCATTTGAGAAGGAGAATCATTAAATCCTTAAATGATTGCAAGCGACACAACCATTCCGGAACAATGTCTAAAAAGGCTTCTGTTTCATCAGGAAGACTGAAAATTTCATTAAGCCATTTTGTGAAAACCGATTTTTCGAGAAGGCGTTCAATGACAAGCCGGATTCCATCATCATACTTCGCTCCGACTGTAATTCTGAATATTTCAACACCCAAAATATTAAAAAGTTGCGAATATGCTTTGATGTCCGAATGAATTTTATCAGCAAATAATGGACTTGTATTTCCACTCCAAAAATCTTTCTTTTCCATCAATTCTGAGACAAGTCCTTGCATGTTGTTCTTCCAAAGTGAGTGAAACAATGCCATAATTCGACTTAACAGTGGACTTGCAATTTTTTCAGGATTTTTATGAATGACATCCAAAAACTCTTGCATGTAATGAAGTATACCATCGTTTTCTGTTTTAGCGGTTTTTTTCTTATTCGCTTTAATTTGTTCCAAAAATCGTTTCTCATTTTCATATGAAATCTTAAAAAAAGCTTCAGTTAATCCGGGTTGTTTCTCAATACAGCTTTCAACAAATTCCAGGATCGCTACTTTCAGATGGTGACTTTCCAAATCATCTCGCAACCTTTGAAGAAAGATTAATCGTATTTGATCTGGTTCCATGTCAAGACAAGCCAACAACGACATTTGAAATTCCAGGGCAAAGCGTCTCAAGAGACGACATGCCAATATTGGGAGTCTTTGATTGAAAATGTTGTTCATGTAACTTGTTACGACAGAAATTATTCGTAAATGGTCCATTTGTTTTGGTTGTGTGTAGATCAGGGATTCAATTGGACTTAAACTTGCATCATTTTTATCTTCAACTTCACTTTTGTATCGAAGGATTTGCATTAGAATTGTTAATGCTAGTTGGATAATATAATTGACACCTGATTCACCAGCTGTCATCCAATTTGACTCATTTTCCATGATCAATTGAAGTTGAGGGTTCCCGACAGCAACGAGACGTAGCAATGGCATTCCATTTCCAAGATCAAGTAAGGTATAAATACAAATTTGACGGAGAAGTTTTTTAACACGATTCTTAGATGGCTGTAATGTGTCAAAGAAGTGGCGAAGTATAAGTGTGTTGATCTCTAATCGCTCTTGATCTGATTCGAATTTCCATGTGTGTAAATTGGGAAATACTTCACGCAGAATGAAAATCAATCCAGGAACTTCCACAATCTCGTTTGGATCTTTATTGAACTAAAATAAAAAAAAAATTTAAAAAAATTCATTATCGAAAAAAATTTATTTTTACCTTTCGATAAACTGTCAAAAACTCCAAATATTCTTTAAGAAACACATATCGTCCAACATTTTTCTCAATATTAACTAAATAGTTTCCGACCAACTGTGGTTCAAATCCAGCCCCAATAGCATAATGTTTGTAATCAAGTCCACATTGCTTAATGGACGGCAAAATATTCAAATTGAGTACCCTCGTGATAATTTCCTGATCAAATAGTGGAATAAGAGCCGTACAAACTTTCAAACACACGGCCATCAATTCCATTGGTGGATGTTGAATTGATCTAAATTTCATTAAAAGATCAAACACCATCTCTGTTGGATGAACCATGAATTCATTTATGTCCGATGGATATTTTGAACGTTTAATCACAGAAGCAAGAAATTCCAATCCAATTGTAACTTTGTTAAGTCGATGTGGATCGATTTCAGTATTGTGTAGAATTTCAGCTAATAATCGATCAATTTCATTGTGAAGAACTGTAAAGTAGTTGATATTCGTTCTGAATTGACAAACTGTTTGCCCAAGTTTATCCATCATCACGATTTGAGTATTTTTTCTGATGATAAAATCAGGGATTCCGACAAATGGTTGATAATCATGAAGAAGTACATACGTATCTTGATCAGGACTTGTCGTAAATTGATATTTATTTGGAAGATATTCCTCGGAATAGACAGGCATAGATTCAAGGACCTTCAAAATACGTTTATTTGTGCTTTCGTTCACATTTGATAGGGATGCCATCATTTGACTTAGCTGCACAAAAGTAATTGGAAAATATTCCAATGCGACATCCAGTAGTGCACTTAATCCGGAATTCTCTCGTTTACAAAAATCAATGGCGATTTCCTCTGTTTTGAGCAATTCCGAAACCAATTCATAAATGTGATCAAATTGACAGACATATGTTTCGTCACATAAATCACAAAGTGCACACAAGTGATTATAAATACTTTTTCTCACAACAATCGCAAATTTACTTTCAGGATCTTGGAATGACTTGTTTTTAATTAAATTTAAGAGCCATTCAAACACTTTGAGTTGCGCTGCACGTGCTCCTAATTGTTGTAGTTTAGTCGTGATTTCATCGTCATTTCGATTCTCTTCCAATTGAAAATTAACCAACATCCATGAAAAAAGCAAAGGACCATGTTCAGGGAATTGATGCAAACTTAAGATTGTCTTGTTTAGTGATTCAATAAGCGACTTGACATACGTCTCTTCGTGATTTTCATTCAAATCCAGCATTTTCAGTACAAATGCAACTTCATGATACACTAATTCGTTAATCAATTGACAATGATACGAGTTTTCAATGTTCAAATACAGTTTTTGTCGTCCAAATGAATGATTTCTAAAAAGTTCCACTAATTTTTTTGCCTGTTTTACTTCAACTCCGTTCAAATGATCAACTGCCAAAATGATGATTTGCAGTAAAGCAATTTGTTCTTTTACCTTTCTTTCATTTAAGGCAATCAATTTACTTGTGTTGTTAAATAAATCACCAGGGACCAATTTTCCAGGCAATGTCTCAGTTAGGGAACAGTCAAATTGATCGATATACGATTCCAGTAACTTTTTGACATCGATTGTCTTCAAAACACTTTCAAATTCTTTGGCATACGGATGATCTGATGCATTTCCTTGGAATTCAAGTAGAATTTTCACTATTTTCAGCAAAATCATGCGTTCCAATGAATAATATGACCAAATGTCATTTAAAAGTTTGATCATAGCCGATTCAGTTGAAATGTAATTGGCTAAAGAAGTTGCAGAACCCTTGTATTCATTGATGAGATAGTGGCATAAGATATCCCAGATTTGAATTGAATCTAAATTCTGTGAAAAAAATGAAATTTAATTTCAATTTATTACTTGCGATGAAAATTCTTACCAAATATTGTTGTAGTCGCTGTGTGAAGGTCAGTAACTTTTCTTGGTTTAATTTTTTTAATAAGGTTTTCAATTTTTCATCTGATTCAGTTGAATTTTTCTTGAATTGGTTCAATCCTTCCAATAATTGTTTGGACACTGATGAAAGTTGTTCTTGGACGATTTTTGTTGGAGTCTCAAAATTGATTCCGGAAACCAGTAACCAAAGACGTTTCCATTGTCTGTTAAAATAGATTAGAAAAGAAAATTGTAAGAATTTTTTTAATAAAGAAAATTAGCGCGATAGTTTTTGTTCTCAGTAAAATCTAATTATTAGGACGAATTCATTATATTTCATGGACTTACATGACATCTCCTTGTTCGTTGTACATTTTATCTACCAATTTTTCACTTCAATTTGTGCAGAAACGGCTTTAATTGATCAATTATCATGAATTTTATTCTAATTTAATATTTTTACCGGCGCGTGTAATTTGTTTGTTTACATCTGATTAAATTTGACGTTTAATGTATGAACGGTGATTGTTGCAACTGAATAAATTCGAACGATTGTTGATAAGAAGACGTCCGTTTGATAGCTAACCAAACAATAAAAACGATTTACAAGTTCTGTTTTTCCAAAAATTTCAAATAAGTTATTAAAATAATGCTTGCACAGGCATTTTATTTAATTATATTTACATGAATGTAATGTTTTCTTATAAGTGTATTATGGATAAATAAAATGAAAATTGTACTGCAAAAGAGTGTTTTAATCAAAACATGTAAATTTCATATCATCAAAATGAACTTCGAAAACTGCGCACTTTTCGAACATTGAAAATTTTTAAAAATCAACCTCCTCATGTTTATGTTCTCCTGGTACATTTGAAGTAAAATAATAAAATCTAAATTATTTTCATCAAAAATCTGAGGCCCAGGAACAGGAGAACATAAACATGAGGAGGTTGATTTTTAAAAATTTTCAATGTTCGAAAAGTGCGCAGTTTTCGAAGTTCATTTTGATGATATGAAATTTACATGTTTTGATTAAAACACTCTTTTGCAGTACAATTTTCATTTTATTTATCCATAATACACTTATAAGAAAACATTACATTCATGTAAATATAATTAAATAAAATGCCTGTGCAAGCATTATTTTAATAACTTATTTGAAATTTTTGGAAAAACAGAACTTGTAAATCGTTTTTATTGTTTGGTTAGCTATCAAACGGACGTCTTCTTATCAACAATCGTTCGAATTTATTCAGTTGCAACAATCACCGTTCATACATTAAACGTCAAATTTAATCAGATGTAAACAAACAAATTACACGCGCCGGTAAAAATATTAAATTAGAATAAAATTCATGATAATTGATCAATTAAAGCCGTTTCTGCACAAATTGAAGTGAAAAATTGGTAGAT